>JAUZST010002525.1:0-17954 GCA_034779995.1 Parotocinclus haroldoi | reverse complement strand
AGGTTTTAAAAGTGAGAGATGAAGATTAGAAGGTTTTAAAAGTGAGAGATGAACATTAGAAGGTTTTAAAAGTGAGATAAAGATTAGAAGGTTTTAAAAGTGAGAGATGAACATTAGAAGCTTTTAGTGAACGTGAGAGATGAAGATTAGAAGGTTTTAAAAGTGAGAGATGAAGATTAGAAGCTTTTAAAAGTGAGAGATGAACATTAGAAGGTTTTAAACGTGAGAGATGAAGATTAGAAGCTTTTAAAAGTGAGAGATGAACATTAGAAGCTTTTAGTGAAAGTGAGAGATGAACAAAGGAAAAGATACAAAGGAAATGCAGGGTTAAAATAACTAAACTAAGGAGCGATGGATGCTGGGTAGTGTAGTCTGGTAGAACTGTGTACGGTACAGAGCTACTTTTTGTGGAATTATTGCTATTATTATTGCTTATGTGGAATTATTTTAAACTTGAATGTTTGGTATTAAAGGTAAACGAAGTTAGGATCTCTATTCGAAGCAGTGAACCAAAACAACGGACGCTACAATGAAAGCGAGTGAGATCAGATGCTAGAGGCTCCCGAGCTGAATGCTTACGCTAAATCTGTTGGACCTAAGAACCTTTGGACATGCAAACCAACTCTCAGAACGGAACTGGTTCAAATCTAGGGGACTAACGAATGCTCGGGGTTCCCAGAGTAAAGCTAGAGAAGGAACTACAAACATTAACTTCAAAATAGCCACGCTATTAACTTCTAACTTCTCGTTATCTCCTAGCGGACTATCAACTTGACGTCGGATAAAGTAGGTGTCACTCTGAACACAATAAGCTTCTGCACCACCGTCTATCGCTGGGTCGCCGCAAACATGTTCATTTCCCTTCCTAAAAGCTTATTTAAACCTTAATTGGTTTCTGCAAGAGCACACAGAGCATCCGCGCCAAAGCCGAACATCTTAATGCAGAGACGATTAGCTTTCTCTCATCCTGAACGGCCAGACCTAGCCGAGCGTTACACTACCAAGGCGTTCTGCTGATAGCCAAGCTAACATGTATTTAGCATTGTAATTGGTATCATGATAAATATTCCCCTCAGACTCTGGCAAATGCTAAAGGAACCATTCCAGAGTCCCAGGCAACGCCTATTAAGCTCTCCGCTATCCGATTAGCACCGACACCGATTATCAGCGTAACTACAAACAAGCATTTATAGTTTGTTATAGCAGTAAGGTTAGAACTTAGACTAGTTACATATTTACCCCATAAACATGCTCATTACTATATAAACATGTCTAAATAGCAGATATATTGCGGTAACAGCAAATAGACTGGACATTCCTGGCTTAATAACTACGCTAACATGTATTTAGCATTGTAACTGGTGAGAGACTTTATGATATCTGTAACTATTATCGTAAGACACCGCTAAATAGTAAAACAGCACTAAATAGCTGCGTCAGCAGTGACTCGGCATTGTGTAGTCTTTAGTATGAACTAAAACTACACAAAATACAAGCAGTTTCTATTAGCATGGCTAAATCGCAATAGGCATTAAGGCTAGTGAAACGGCAACTAAAACAGTCAGAAAAAACGTTTAAAAACTGAACAAACAAAGGCATCAGCAGTGACTTATGAGTTTGTAGATTCTACAACGTTAGCATTAGATAAAACTAGAAAAGTACAAGCCGTTTATATTGGCTTAGCTAAATCGCGATTAGCATTAAAGCTAGTAAAACGTTAAGTAAAATAGCTGAAATCCCAGATACAAGTTAAACACCAAAAAAACAGCACTTAATAGCCGTGACAGAAATGGTTTGAAAGTCTGTAGGCTGCACAGCTTTAATATTAACTAAAACACAAATACAAGCTGTTTGTATTAGCATAGCTAAATCGCGATTAGCATTAAGGCTAATAAAACGTTAACAAAAAAGAGGCAAAATCCTAGAAAAACGCCAAAAACATAAACAAACAGCTGTATTAGCAGCGATTTGGCAGTTTGTAGTCTGGACCACTTTGGTATTAATTAAAACTACGCAAATTGACAAAGTTCTAGCTAAGTCGCGATTAGCATTAAGGCTAGTGAAACGTTAACTAAAACAGATGAGGTCCTGGATACAAGTTAAACACTAACGTTTACTAAATGTCAGCAGTGATTCGGCAGTTTGTAGGCTTTGAAACTTCGAATGAACTAAAACTACAAATTCAAGCAACTGTAGTTTAGCTAAATAGCAGTTAGCATTCCAGGCCAAACCCCAGAAAACATGGTACACGCTAAACAAACGGTTAATATTTGTGTTAGCCTTGTCTAGCAGAGATGAGATGAAATCTACATGACACATTGATAAGAGAGTTTATACTTCACATAACACACATATATATTTTATGACCCGTTTCCCTTTCTGGTACAAATAGCATTGTTAGCAGTGAAACGAAGTGCTAATATTTGATCAGCAACTAAAACGTACCTTGTACAGATACGTTAGCAATATGGCTAGCGGTTTTATCAGAGAGGCTGATGCTTTTCACTACAGAAGCTCGGCTAAATGGCCGCGTCAGCAGTGGCGCTAACCTTTTAACAAGCAAACAGGCAGCAGAAATCCCCCGGAACCATTCTGAAACGCTACGTATACAGATCAGAAGCTCTGCTCATGAACTGCTGCTAACTTTCGGAGTCGTTTCTTTTCAGCATTTGCAAAGCGAACCAGCATTGTTTCCTCCACTTGTTTCGTATTTAATCTCTTATCTGCCTCTTCACTCGAGCCCTGTTGCCTCCAAGTGATGATTCTATTTAATCAGCTCTCTGGCACACGAGAAATGAGCAAGTATTTTCCAAATCGGGACAGATCCTGAAACCGTTAGCATCTCCCGAAAGCCGTAGGTGTGAAGCGTTAAGCCACAGCGCGTTCGTAATATTTGGACTGATTTCGTTACACGAGGAAAGCCATTACAAGAATGTGTTATTCGTTGGCTGTCCGTATGCTTGTAAGTTGTTTCTTTTTTTTAATGGCATGTACATGAACGTGTTTTTATTACCATTATTATAAACAACAAATCGTTCCTGTCTAAATGCACGTCTAATCGATAACCCCCACACACACACACCCCACTGCCTTTAATCGTTGTAGGATCACACACACACACACACACACACACATCCAAAACACAAATCATCCCTGTTCCCTCTCACTCCTGCCCCTCTCTCCTGGAGCACCAAATCCAATTGAAAGAGAAAAAAAACACAATGTTCTACACCCCGGCACGGTCGATCAGCGCCTGTCAGCACAACTCGGTCAAACAGGCACTTTCACCAGAAATTGGATTGTTTTCTCAATTGGAAAAAAAAGGCTAAACTAGTAGACTGGACAGACTGGACTCAGCTCTTTGTGTATTTCTATATTTACAGACAGTGCTCATGTGTTCGTGCCTCTGCTTTGCTGTTCCTTAAGTTAACGTTCAGTTTTACACAAAACACCTAAAAAAACAAAAACAAAAAAAAAACCTATAAGCATTTCGTCTGAAAGTTTCTGGCCATAAATGAACTAAAAATAAACACACCTACAGACCACACTGTGCAAAAGTCTTAGGCCGCCTTTAGATTAGTTGTTTAAGCCCCGCCACAGTGACCCTATATATAAGATATAGACGGTGATTGGACCGAAACGTTTAAACCTTGGATTTGTCACTCCATGATGAAATGACATTTATTTCAGCTTTTGTCCGCTTTACCCTATTTTACCCTATTTCATCTTGTTCCCCTTCTGAAAATAGGCCATTCCTGATCTCTTCAGGTTGTAAAATGATCAACTTGGCATCCCCACAGAGTGGTTCTGATTCCTTTTTTGTTTTTTAATACTACATACTTATTTTTGGGAGGGATTTCAATAAAATAATTTAAAAAAATAATAATAATAATTAAAAAACAGTGGTATATGGAGTGGTTTATCAGTTTGTAGGCTGGGCGACTTTAGTATTAACTAAAACCACAAAAATTTCATGCAGTTTATATTAGCATAGCTAAATCGCGATTAGCGTTAAGGCTAGTAAAACAGTAACTAAAACAGTCCAAATCCTACTAAAACGTTAAAAAATAATTAAAAAACAGTGGTATATGGAGTGATTTATCAGTTTGTAGGTTGGCCGACTTTAGTATGAACTAAAAGTACACAAATATTACCCAGTTTATATTAGCATAGCTAAATCGCGATTAGCGTTAAGGCTAGTAAAACAGTAAATAAAACAGTCCAAATCCTACTAAAACGTAAAAATATTATTAAAAAACAGCAGGATATGCAGTGGTTTATCAGTTTGTAGGCTGGGCGACTTTAGTATTAACTAAAACTACAAAAATTTCATGCAGTTTATATTAGCATAGCTAAATCGCGATTAGCGTTAAGGCTAGTGAAACAGTAACTAAAACAGTCCAAATCCTACTAAAACATAAAAAAATAATTAAAAAAAACAGCAGTATATCGAGTGGTTTATCAGTTTGTAGGCTGGGCGACATTAGTATTAACTAAAACTACACAAATTTCACGCAGTTTATATTAGCATAGCTAAATCACGATTAGCATTAAGGCTAGCTAAAACAGTAACAAAGTTTAAATCCTTCTAAAACGTTAAAAATTAATTAAAAAAAACAGCGGTATATGGAGTGGTTTATCAGTTTGTAGGCTGGGCGACATTAGTATTAATTAAAACTACACACATTTCACGCAGTTTATATTAGCATAGCTAAATTTCAAATAGCATTAAGGCTAGTAAAACGTTAACTAAAGCAGCTGAAATGCTAGATACGTTACACTAATCAAACAGCACTAAATAGCCGTGTCAGCAGTGATTCAGCAGATCTTAGGCTGTGAAACTTCTTGTCGTACTTAGCAAAACTTGCTAGTTCATGAGTCAGTGATTTTGATTCCTGAAACGTATCTCTCTCTCTCTCTCTCTTTCAGTGCTGATCTCCGAAGTGTTTGTCGAGTTTTTCTTAATTATCTACAATGCTGTATGCTTAGTACAAATAAATCTCCATGGGTCCTAAAACGGTTAGTAATGACAGCCAACAGAAAGGAAAACAGAAACGGAATCCTCCAGAGCACAAGCTGCAGTGAAATTAGCAGCTGGAGTAAGTGTTTTACTTCTGCGTTTCACTTTCAGGCTTCATTGTGAATGATTTTGGATAACTGTAGGTTAATGTAAGTGCTAACGATACAGTATGGACGATATTAAACTCACCAGTTCATGACCTATATGACTTATGATGGATTTATCGGAACGTTTATCCATCATACAGTATACCACGAGCTCCTGTGTCATGCAGCTCCATTAATAACAGAATAACTTGTACAGGGGGGACTTTCAGAGGATCTGGAACTCATTCATTCAATTTACATTATTGATTGTGAGAAAAATATTTCTTTGGCTCTCGTCAAGAGTGCAACGAATTCCCGAGGTACCCATGTATGATCTTCTCATCCAAGCAGCTGCAGGTTCAGAACAAGAACAATTGAAACAAAACATGCTTAAGAAAAAGGCAAATTACAGACTTTAAAAAGTACACTCTTAAAACGTACAGTCTTAAATCCCCTCAAATATGTGTTCTGTTGCCCCGAAGATCTCACAGGTACACATTCCGGACAAAAACATAATCCAAAAAAAGCCAAAAATCTCAACCCTTACTTACAAAAACAGAAAAATCGGACAAACGAGCATCTTTACTTTGATCTTTGACGTTATTGGTTTTTACTTCTAGCCTTTTTATATACAGAGTTCGTGTGTGTGTGTGTTATCACATTTATCCGTGCTTGTGTGTTTGTTCCATGAACCTTGTCATCCTCGTCTGGTCACGTTAGCTACACGATTCTACCCCACCTTTCCGGTCCTTCCTTAACCCGACCGATTTCTCTTAGGGAATCGCATCGCGATATTAACGTTTTTTTCCGACGACATCGCCGTCCACGCCGGTGTCGTTACGTCACGTGTTGGAGGTTACGTCGTTACGTCACGTGTCTGTGCTGTAACTAAACACCTATCCTACAATGCTTTATGTTAAATGATTCTATAAATAAAACCTCGTGAACCCTGGTGTGCTTTTTTTTTTTTTTTTAATTATGTATTTGATTATGTTTCAATAAATGTATTTTAAAATTTAAGATCTAAGATCTGGCCAGTTTTGGCACAAGATTAGGTTTATCATCAAGATTAGCATTAAATAAATGACCAGTAATCTCTATAATCTGATTTTACACTTTAAAAATTATTTTTCCTCTCTATTTTATCATATTAATGTATTTGTTTATTATATATAGTACAGCCATACATCCCGTCTTTATTTTATTTTATCCATAATATTGTATTATCTTTAATTTACTATTTGACTTGATTTAATTTTATTGTACTTTATATATATATATATATATATATATATATAATATCTAATATATTTAGCTTCTGAGTCTAATCTATTCCATATTTTATTTTTTATTATATTGTTTATTATATTTTATATATTTTTTATTACGTGCTACTTTGTATTTTTGTTATGCAATATTGTTTTTTTATATTACATTCTATTTATTAAGAAAGGCATGCTGTTATATTTTATTGACTATATCTTATATCTTATATTTACAACATATAATATTATATTATTCTTTATTATCTAACATATTCTGTATTTAATTATTTTATTTTATTTGATCAAATATCTATTTTATTTAGTAAAAAAATCTATCACTTGAATATAGTGTAGATTTTATGATGCGTTATTTAACTGTGTTTATTATATTTGCTTTTTCTTATTTTATCTCTTGTATTTGTTATCTATACTACATTCCTCATTGTGTTTTATGGCCTATTTTATTTTATTGCATTTATTTTGTTTGCTTTTTAAATTCCCCTTTGTTCGTTACATTTAGTTTCTGTGACTTTAATATTTTTATATATACCTTTTTTATTTATTATACTCATTTTACCGTTTTTATTGCATTCATTTCACTCTGTAAATTATGACATTTGATTATAAGTACCATTTTATTCTCGTATTTGGAGCATTCTGTTCATTCTGATCTCTTATTATGTGGTCTTTTTTTATTTATAATACTTTATTACCTTATTCTTTTATCTATTATTATTTATAATTTTCTTTTTTTTTCTATTTATAAATATATATGTTCTCTGTTTTGATTTTTAGATTTAGCCTTTGTCTATTTAAACTCTTTTTATAAACTTATTAAAGAAAATAACAAGTGATCTGTGCTGCTCACAAAATTTAAATATTAAATCTCCCATAATTAAATATCCCCTGATTGGCTGCCCAAGCAGGTCCGGACCCTTTTGGAGTCCCGTTCCTCCCGCTTATGGGGATTTTCCTTGCCACTGTCGCCACTGGATGGACGTTTGGGACAAGGCTCTGTTCTAAAAAGCTCTAAAAATAAAATCGAACCTCGTTCTCCGAATCTAATTTGCTTCAGTAAGTCGTTATACAGCTTAATAGGCTTCAGTTTGAGAAGATGCTGATTTGTAATCCAAGCCACGCCCATGCAGCAGATCTTCCGTCTCTCTGGTCTTCAGTTGATTATGAGGAGCAGCTTCTCTTCCGTGACTCTTGCATGTAAACAAACTAAAACCACTCGGTCTTTTTGAAGTAAGCGGCCAATCGCAAACGGAGCAATCCTGGGGCGACAGTGGCAAGGAAAATCCCTGAAAATGGGAGGAACCAAGACTCAACAGGGGACCCGCCCTCCATGGGTGGCCCTAGATGATAATTAAATTAGCAATAAAATAAATAAACTAAATTATAAAACATAATAGATTATAAAATCAGTCCTCAGTGGGAGGTCCCTGGAATCACACGTCCAAACGATGGAGGGAGTTCCTGCCCTCTGGTGGGACTGGGTTCTGATGATGGAGACCAGTAGAGGTGATGCTGGGGTGGAGGAACGTCCAAGTGTGCGGTGCTGGAACTGAGAAAAGAGAAAATGTAGTTACTTATGGGTTAGTGCTGGACCATCTCCATGGAAACGGGGATTGTGCTCAGACCAATCAGGATTACAGATCTTTAATGGACCAAAGATATAAAAAGGAGAATCCAGACAGTTATGAGGAACAATCTTTCTTTTTTTTTCTTTTTTCTTTCTTTCTTTCTTTCTTTTTCTTTCTTTATTTCTTTCTTTTCTTTTTTCTTTCTTTCTTTTTTTTTTCTTTCTTTATTCCTTTCTTTCCTTTTGTCTTTCTTTTTTTTTCTTTCCTTCCTTCCTCATTTAGTTTCTTTTTTCCTTCTTTTATTTATTTTATTTTTTCTTTCTTTCCTTCCTTATTTCTTTTCTTTTGCTGGACCATCTCCATGGAAACGGGGATGGTGCTCAGACCAATCAGGATTACAGATCTTTAATGGACCAAAGATATAAAAAGGAAAATCCAGACAGTTATGAGGAACAAGTCCAAAAGCCAGGCTCTATCATGGTACAGGGTCGGGGTCGGGGTCGGGGTCAGGTCCGGACCCTTTATAAAGGTCGTTTGTGCTTCTGTGTTGCAGCATTAATACAGAAATGTACTGAAATATCTTGGGTTCTTGCCGTCTGTAACGAAATAAAAGGTCTCTGCCACATGTTAATGATCATGGATCCATGATCCTCAGATGCCTCCTCAGGCTGTGGGATCTGAACCCGTGCTCATAGAGAGATGTTCCTGCATGGATGTTTTGGTGTTTATCTTCTACTCGCATCGATCTGCTCGTCTCCTCGCTAAAAGGGTTTAAGCTCCAGAACAGGGCGGCGGGTTTTGGAACCGGCTCTCGCCTTACTGCCCAGTCGATAGGGAAAAAAAATAAAAACACGATGAAGAAAACACTTCAGAGGAGCTTAGAAGAACAGCAGGTGTCCGAAAAGCACAGAGAGGCGTCTCGAAGGCTTGAGGAGTGGCTGTCCTGCAAAGATCACACCACAAACATCGTTTAGAGTTTTCTCTTTCTGTAAAAAAAAAAACATACGTCTTAAAAAGTGTCAGCCAGCACGTCCACGATCAGACTGAAACTCCCTCATCATGGTTTCTCCAGGAACGCTCGACCAACAGGGATTACTATAACAGGAAGGAGATCTTTCCATCATCAACCTGGAATCATCTGAGAAGGTCCCGCCCTCCACCGCTCACTGATCCTCGTTTACCTTTAACGTTTAGCATTTAGCATTTAGCATTCCACCCTTTTCTTTTCTTTCTTTCCGTCCTTATTTCTTTTCTTTTTTTCCTTTTTTAAATGTATTTTCTTTTTTCTTTCTTTCTTTCCTTTCTTTCTTTCTTTCTTTCTTTCTTTCCTTCCTTATTTCTTTTCTTTTTTTCTTTTTTTAAATGTATTTTCTTTTTTCTTTCTGTCCTTCCTTATTTCTTTTCTTTTTTTAAATTTCTTTTCTTTTTTCTTTCTTTCTTTCCTTTCTTTCTTTTTTCTTTCTTTTATTTCTTTTCTCTTTTTTTCTTTCCTGCCTGCTTTCTTTTCTTTTTTCTTTTCTTTCTTTCTTTTCTTCTTTCTTTTCTTTTTTCTTTCTTTCTTTTTCTTTTCTTCCTTTCTTATTTAGTTTCTTTTTTCTTTCATTTATTTATTTTCTTTTTTTCTTTCCTTCCTGCTTTCTTTTCTTTTTTCTTTTCTTTCTTTATTTCTTTCTTTTCTTTTTTCTTTCTTTTTTTCTTTTCTTTGTTCTTTCTTTCTTTCTTTCTTTTCTTGGTTTTCTTTGTATGTCTTTCTTTCTTTCTTTTCATTTATTTTTTCTTTATTTTATTCATTCATTTGTTTTCTCTTTTTATTTCTTGTTTTGCTTTCCTTTTCTCTTTCTTTTTTCTTACGTTCTTTCTTCTAGTACCAGCATGCTTAATGAAAATCCTTTGTTAGTTTGTTTTCTTTTTGATTTTTATGTTTTTTGTCCATTCTTTCTGTCTTGCCATTTAACTTTTCTTTTCTTTTCTTTCTTTCTTTCTTTCTTTTGATTTCCTTATTTTTTTCTTTCTTTCATTCATTCATTTGTTCTTTCTTTTTCTATCTTGTTTTTCTTTTTTGTTTTTTTCTTTCTTTTTTCTTATGTTCTTTCTTCTAGTGCCAGCATGCTTAACAAAAAAATCTTCTTAACTTTTTTAAGATTTGTTTCTTTAATCTTTGTTTGTTTTTGTCCTTTCTTCTTCCTTCATTCCTTTGTTCTTTCTTTCTTTCTTCCCTTTCTTTACTTCTTTCTTTCTTACGATTTCTTTATTTTTAATTTTTTTCTTTCATGCCATCATTCCTTTGTTCTTTCTTTCTTTTTCTTTCTTACTTTTTCTTGCATGCTAAACAGAAAACTTTAACTGTACGAAAAAAGATTTGTTTGTTCTTTCTTTTTGTTTTTCATCTGTTTTGGTCCCTTCTTTGCCATTCATTTTTTCCTTTCTTCCTTTTGATTTTTTGTTTTTTTATAATTTTTTCTTTCATTCACCCATTTGTTCTCTCTCGCTTTCTTCGAAGGTCGACCCGAGCACCAGAATGGGGGACAAATGTGATTTGAGGGACTTTGAACATGGCCTGGCTCTTCTTCCTTTCTTTTCTTGTTTTTTTTTAATTGATTTGATCTTTCTGTTTGATCAGTCAGTTCGGGCGGTCCCAGTGCACACCCCTGAGGAACTCCACTCTGTGTAACACAAGCCGACCGGGGGAAAATGGGCCCCGCGTTCCAGTTTCGGCTTTCATACGAACCGAGACGATCGATAGAAATAAACGACGGCACGGAAAAGAAGCACAAGTGACCACTTAAACGAGTCCAAACCTAATGAACGCTGTATTACATCACTAATTAATTAATGCTTCCTGAAGAAAATCAATAGTACAGTTACTGAAAACAAACACACACACACACTTACACACACACACACACACACACACTGCAACGGAACAGCATTCAGAAGGAGATGCTCTTTATTATCTGTTCATGAAAGCCAGGCTAAAATCAACAAAAGTATTGGGACGCCTTATGATTTTCTTCTTCCAAGATTTTGGACTGTGACTGTGGGAACTTCCCATTTATCGGCTCTAAGGCATCCCTAAGCTGTTCCATGGGGCCGAGGGCGAAACTCTTCCATTTAGACGCCACAAAACCCCCCCAAAAAAACCCACAACTAAACTACAACATTCCCTTCTTTCCTAACGTTCTTTATTTTTATTCTTTCTTTTTATTCATAGCTTGTAATCATTTGATTTCTTTTGCTTTCCTCCTTTTGTTTTTCTTCTCTTTTTTTTTCCTTTCGCTTATTTGTTCTTCTTTCTTTTGCTATTTTATCCTCTCTTTCACTCTCTCTTTCTTCCTTTTTGATTTCGTAATTCCATTTACTTATTTATTTCTCCTATATTTAGTGGTTTTTGCATTCTTCATTTCGTTCTTCATTTTGACACTTAATAATGTGTCCTAATACTTTTGACACTTGATGGTACGTGTCCTAATACTTTTAACACTTAATAATGTGTCCTAATACTTTTGACTCTTGATGGTAAGTGTCCTAATACTTTTGACACTTAATAATGTGTCCCAATACTTTTGACTCTTGATGGTAAGTGTCCTAATACTTTTGACACTTAATAATGTGTGTCCTAATACTTTTGACACTTGATGGTAAGTGTCCTAATACTTTTGACACTTGATGGTAAGTGTCCTCATACTTTTGACACTTAATAATGTGTGTCCTAATACTTTTGACACTTCATGGTACGCTTCCTAATACTTTTGACACTTGATGGTAAGTGTCCTAATACTTTTGACACTTAATAATGTGTCCCAATACTCTTGACTATTGATGGTAAGCGTCCTAATACTTTTGACACTTGATGGTAAGTGTCCTAATACTTTTGACACTTGATGGTAAGTGTCCTAATACTTTTGACACTTGATGGTAAGCGTCCTAATACTTTTGACACTTAATAATGTGCGTCCTAATACTTTTGACACTTGATGGTAAGCGTCCTAATACTTTTAATACAAATGCAAATAATTTTTAAAAATGCGTATCTAATGGAGACCTTTTAGGTTTTCATTTCAAATGCACTACTACTTACTGACACAGACGAGCGCCCTCTAGTGGCGCCCCATCCCCGTGCCCTTTCTTACACGTCGTCCCACGCTGAGCCTTTTAAACTTTTACGGAACGCCGTGGTATTTCATCACCGCCACGATCCAGAACTGCAGAACGCTCCGAGATTTAAGGCTCTGGTCTTCATGGGACTGCTTCTCATCAGATGTGTTGGGTTTCAGCCGTGGCACCGGGGTCGCCCCGACGGTGGGAGCTACGGGGCGGGGGGAAGAGTGGAGTCGCCGTATCGACAGAGTAATGATGACCTGGCTCCTGCTCGTTAAAGCAGAGGAACGAGGGAACACGGCTGGGTAGATAGAGAGAGCTTTGTGTGTGTCGTCCCTCCGCCTGGTTTATCTTTATCGATCTCCATCTGCAGACATCTGGCTGAGCGTCTGGAGCATCAGGGTTTCATATTAGGACCCATTGATTTCTGCCGGACGCAGAATTAACGGCTTCTTCTCCCGGATCAGCCTTTTTGCTTTTTGCTTTTTGCTTTTGAGGTGTAACGAGAAATCGTCTCCCTGTTCTGTGTTTGCTCCTTTAATCAGCGGTTTCTTATCCATAAACAAGCAACGCCCCAAAAGACAAGCAATCTGTTAGACACGCCTCCTTTAATGGGAGGGACAGAAAGCCACAGAGGCCACACCCACTTGGCACTAGGACTTACAAGTAGTCAAAAACTCTTTAAAAATGTATTTGTAAGACATAGCATTGTCTCAAATCAGGATGTGCCGGAATCGACAGTGGCAAGGAAAATCCCCAAAAGGACCTTTGGGAGCACCCGTTCCTCCTGGGGTGGCATAGATGCTGCTAATGTCGGATTGCCGCCAAATTTGGGGTAAATGACTACAGGTGCGGTCGCAAAGTTCTTCATTTATAGCGCTGCCCTATAAAAAGGCTCTCAGAGGCTACTCTTGGGTGGTGTACCTGTTGGTGAGAGGTCGTTCGATGCCTTTGAAGACACTTTTGCCTTGACAGGTGACTGATTTTCTTTATGGGGCATTTGTTGGACTCAGGAGAAGCAGGCGGGTCGTCCCCTCCCTCTGGGCCGTTCTGACCTCGCTGTTAGGAGGTGTGCATTCGAGTTTTATGCCCAAAATGCGGAGGAAGCTGTTTAACTAAATCGTTTCCATGCCGATGATGTTCCTTCATCTCCATAGCTGAGGAACATAAATATTCCCTGTGAAAAGGGCCACGTCGCAGCCTTAAATGCTGTGTGTGAGGCACGGAGAACATGCCAAATCCCACACAGGTAGAACCAGAGCGGATCAAACCTTGCTACACGTAAGGAACCCCTGATTTCGATGTGGCTGTTTCTCTTTGAATGCATCGTAAGCGTGATGTTCAGGATCTGCAAACGTTTGGTCCAGGTGGACACGAGGTGATGGACGTGAGGAGAACATGCTAAGGCTCTGGGAGAAACCCTAATGAGGTAGCAAAACATTTCTCTCCCCTGTCTGCTATGTCTTGACCCCTCGTGCGTTCTGAGTCATCCGTCTTCCTGACGGATAAATAAAAAAGAAAGAAAGAAAAATAATAGAAAGAAAGGTTAGTGAATATTAAGAAAGAAAGGAAAAGAAGGGAAAAGAAGGGAAAGAAAGGAAAGAAAGAACAAAAGAAATAAAAGAAATGAAAAGAACAGAAAGAAAGAACAAAAGAAAAAAAGAAAAGAAAGGAAAAGAATGGAAAGAAAGAACAAAAGAAAGAAAAGAAAAGAAAAGAAAGGAAAGAGAGAACAAAAGAAAGAACAAAAGAAAGAAAAGAAATGAAAAGAACGGAAAGAAAGAAGAAAAGAAAAAAGAAAAGAAAAGAAAGAAAGGAAAGAAAGAACAAAAAAAAAAAAAGAAAGAAACGAAAAGAATGGAAAGAAAGAACAAAAGAAAGAAAAGAAATGAAAAGAAAAGAAAGGACAGAGAGAACAAAAGAAAGAACAAAAGAAATAAAAGAAAAGGAAAGAACGGAAAGAAAGAACAAAAGAAAAAAGAAAAGAAAAGAAAGAAAGGAAAGAAAGAACAAAAGAAAAAAAAGAAAGAAAGGAAAAGAATGGAAAGAAAGAACAAAAAAAGAAAAGAAATGAAAAGAAAAGAAAGGAAAGAAAAAACATAAGAAAAGAAAAGAAAGAAAACAATAAAAAGTAAAGAAAGAACAAAAACGAAAGAAAGAAAAATCAAAAGAAAGAAAGAAAATAAAAGAAAAGAAAGGAAAGAAAGAACAAAAGAAAGGAAAGAAAAGAAAAGAAAAGAATAGAAAGTAAAGAAAGAACAAAAACGAAAGAAAGAAAGAGCAAAAGAAAGAAAAGAAAAAAAAATAAAGGAAAATAATGGAAAGAAAGAACAAAAGTAAGAAAAGAAATGAAAAGAAAAGAAAGGAAAGAGAGAACAAAAGAAAGAACAAAAAAAAGAAAGTAAAGAAAGAAAAGAAAAGAAAGAAAGAACAAAAGAAAGAAAATAAAAGAAACGAAAGAAAGAAAGAACAAAAAAAGAAAGTAAAGAAACAACAAAAGAAAGGAAAAGACAATGGAAAGAACTAATAATAATAAGAAGAAGAAGAAGAAGAAGAAGAAGAAGAAGAAGAAGAAAGGAAGCTACAGTGCATTTTCGTTTAGAAAGTGAAATAATAAACAATGTGTCGCTAATAAAAAATAAAGAATAAAGAAGTTGAGTGTCATAATGTCTATAATGTTGTATAATTAAAAGTACAAATGACTTTAATGAGGATTTTAAAACAAACTGTTGAAAGGGATTAAATGAAACGGTACCGGTCCTGTTTTAAAGGTTCTGAGATCATCCGGTAACCCAAACCGAGACTCGGCGGTCCAAGTGCAGGGATATAGCCCCGCCCCCACCTCGCACACACAGAGCAAAAGAAGAATAAAGCGATTGTGTAATTAAAGAAAGAGCATGTTTTCGGTTTGAATTTGTTTATTCCCTGTAAGGCTGCATTCATTCTATAAATATCTGACCTGTATCAGGCGTCACCTTTATCGAATAACGATTGGCTCCAATCTCCTCCCGGGGGCTGCATGAGCTCGGATCATTATTTCGTTTCTGAACGTCAGCTCGAGCAGGATGGATGGAACGGCCTGTACCCCTCTCCCCCCCCCCCTCCCGGAACCACGTCTGATCTGTCAGGGTCAGCTCCAGACGGGCCACAGGCGGAGATCTTCTGTCACGCCCTTCTGTCTGCCTGCTCGTTTAAACTTTGGGAGCAGGATCACGTCATGGATGGAGGAGATAAAGCCCTGAAAGTTTTATGAGCACAAATCAGATTTCCCTTTTTGACTAAGAGCCCCTGTCATGATGTCATCAGCGGGTGTAAGGGGTGGGGGTGGGGGGTGGGGGGGTTTGGGTCAGCACCCGATACCTCCACACGGAGACGCTCTTTAAAGGAACCGCCCCATTTTTATCAGCAGATCAAACCCAAAGTGGCTCAAATGAAATCGAATACGGATTCACGAGGGAGGGGAGGGGAGGGGAGGGGAGGGAGGGGAGGGAGGGGAGGGGAGGGGCTTGTTTTCTGTTAGAGGCTCGCAGAAAAAACGCTCTAAACGTTGTTACTCTAAAAAAAAAAAAAACATGAATAGCTAAAGAATGAAAAAAAACAAAGCAAAAGAAAGAAAGAGATGAAGAAGAAATTATTTAAAGAAAAGAAACGAAAGAAAGAAAAAACCTATAGAAAGAAAGAAACAACAAAAACAGAGGAGAAAGGTTAGAGAAAAAAACAGGTTAGAGAATATCGAGAAAGACGAAATTCAGACTCGTACAAGATTCACATTAAGAGCTTCAGATTAATCAATCAATCAATCAATCAATAAAACACAGGCAGGCAGGGATAAAGCTCCTTCTCTTTAGCCTTTATTTCTTTGTTTCTGTTTTATTTAATATTCATTAACCTTCCTTTTATTGATTTTTTTTTCTTTCTTTCTTTTTTTTACTTTATTATTTCTCTTTATTTATTTCTTTTTTTATTTCTTTCTTTCTTTTTTCTTCCATTCTTTCTTTCTTTTTCTTTCTACCTTTTTTCATTTTTTTTCTTTCTTTCTTTCTTTCTTTCTTTCTTTTTTCTTTAGTTTTCACTTTCTTTCTTTTTTCTTTCTTTTTTTTTTCTCTCTTTTTTCATTCTTTTTTCTTTTTTATTCTTTCTTTCTTTCTTTCTTTTTTCTTTCTTTCTCTCTTTTGTTTCTTTCTTTTTTATTTCTTCTCTCTCTTTTTTCTTTTTTATTCTTTCTTCCTTTTTTCTTCCCTTGTTTCTTTGTTTCTTTTTTTTTTACTTTTTTCTTTCTCTCTTTTTTCTTCCTTTGTTTCTTTCTTTTTTTTTCGTTCGTTCTTTCTCTCTTTTTTTCTTTGTTTCTTTCTTTCTATTTTTACTGTCTTTCTTTTTTCTTTCATTCTTTCTGTCTTTTTTTCTTTCTTTCTGTCTTTTTTCGTTCGTTCTTTCTTTCTTTTTCACTTTTTCTTTTTTCTTTCATCCTTTCTTTCTTTCTTTTTTATTCTTTATCTCCTTTTTCTTTTTTATTCTTTTTTTCTCTCCTTCTTTCTTTTATCTTTCTTTCTTTCCCTTTTATTTTCTACCAAACTTAAAACCAGTAACCAAGCAATGGGAATTGTTGGGATCAGACTTATCTCAGTCCACCTTACTAATATTTAAACACTTAAACACTTATTTAATCAGTTAATATATTCAAATTTATTACCTTTATAATAAACATTTATTATATTCGTTCCAAAGGTTAGAGTTTCACAAAGATGTCCAATACTCTCTTCCTTTGTGCCCGCCTTTGTGCCCGCCTTTGTGCCCGCCTTTGTGCCAGCCTTTGTGCCCGCCTTTGTGCCAGCCTTTGTGCCAGCCTTTGTGCCCGCCTTTGTGCCAGCCTTTGTGCCCGCCTTTGTGCCTCCCTGCTGTTTATTTTATGAATCTGATTATACAGATATAAAAACGTTATTAGGCAGAATATTAAGAATAACTTCGGTCCTCTGGTAGAAGGTTTGACTGAACGTCCCACGCTGTCTCTCCTCGTTTTTGTAAATGAACTTATGTTTTATTTAATTACCCAACAGAGACGTGATGACATCACAGCAGCTGGCTCGTTTAAACGCCGCACTGAAGGCTGTGGAACGTCATTTCTCGCCCCTTTGGTCCGGGGCGCCCAAACTTCTACCGTGTACCGTATCAGTTTGTGTCCCTGAGGGGACGTGTCTGCTTGAGGAATTAGGAAATCGAGACGCTCCTGTGACACGAAACGAAATATTTGCTTTTAATATCTTGGTATCCGATTTTTCGGATTCTTCCCTCAGCCCCCTTCCATCGAAGAGACCCTTTTTAAAAATTCATACAGGCTGAAAACGAGAGTAGGTACCGATACCCGATTCCAAATCCCTCTTCTTTCTCTGTTTTTAATCTCTGGGTTTTTTTCCCTCCCTCCTCTGATCTCCTGTTGTTTCAGAAAACTGGGCCAGCGGATAAAAAACAGGGTGCGGGCCCTGCCGAAAATGAGCTCTCGACTTAAACACTTGAGCGCGGCGGGAATCCGGAGTCGAGGGAATACAAATCTAGAGGTGTAGCGTCTATTACTGCATCCAATGGCAGACGCCCCAGGAGGCCCAGCACCCGGCCGCACGGTGGGGCGCCAGAGATAAGAAAAAGCCTCCTGCCTTCCTCCAAACAGCTCTGTGTGGAAATTACATCGTATCTGTAGGGGGGGGATCTGTAGCCGATCTGCTTCAAGGTCTGACACAAACCAACATGAACCAAAAGTATTAAGATACAAACCAACATGAACCAAAAGTATTAAGACACAAACCAACATGAACCAAAAGTATTAAGATACAAACCAACATGTGACCAAAAGTATTAAGACACAAACCAACATGTGACCAAAAGTATTAAGACACAAACCAACATG
>JAUZST010002524.1:0-17955 GCA_034779995.1 Parotocinclus haroldoi | reverse complement strand
CACACACACACACACACACACACACACACACACACACACACACACACACACACACACACACACACACACACGCAAACATTTATAGTATGAGAACTTTTATGTGCCCAACATATATGCAGTATACTTAATATTTTATATTTTAAGCAAGGAAAACTCTTACATAGAATTGTGAAATATTTAAATGTTTGATATAAACTATATGTCTTCCAAAATATCTAGAAATATCTTATAAGTGTTGTTTTCTGTTTTTAAGATGCAGTAAAATATTATGCAGTTGCTGTCAGAAACCACATAGCACAGTAAATCTCTACTCTATCTTACTATGAGCTATCAGTTATTTTCAGTTAGTTTCACTCACAGCAGGCTTCGCCATGATCGACCAAAGAAGTTGAGTCCACGTTCCTAGCGTCATACCCATAGGTTGGTTTTTGAAATTAGATGTAGGAGTGTTGCTAGCATTGCTGCAGAGGTTAAGGGCTGGGGGGTCAGCCTGTCAGTGCTCAGACCATATGCCACGCACAGTATCAAATTGGTCTGCATGGCTGTCAACCCAGACCGAGGCCTCTTTTTGGGGCTGCATTGATGCTGCCGGCTGTGGGAAGCTACAGGTCATTGAGAGAACCATGAGTGAAACATGTACTGTGACATACTGAAGCAGAGCATGATCCCCTCGATTCGGAAACTGGGCCGCTAGAGGATATTTCATATTTCATTTTGTCGACTGTACATCCGTGTTGTGATTCTCCTGTTCCACCACATCCCAAACTCTGACTGTGGAGGCCATTTGAGCACAGTTAGGATGTTGTGTAAAACATAAATAAAAACAGAATAAAATGATTTGTAAAATATTTTAACCTATATTCAACTACAACGACAAGATATTTAATGTTCAAATGGATAAACCTTATTATTTTTTGCAAATATGAAGTGCAGAATATGACAACAGAGACGCCGGACAAGTGCTTCACTTATTCACTTCACTTAGTGCTGTTAAAAGGAAAGATGATATAACAAAGTGGTAAACATGCCCCTGTTACAACTCTGTTGGAACGTTTTGCAGGCATCAAATTCAAACTGAGTAAATATTTTCAAAAATCAATAAAGTATATCCATTTGAATATCAAATATCTTGCCTTTGTAGTGTATTCAATTATAATACTATTCAATATAGTTTTAAATGGATTTGATCATCAGAATCTTTTATTTATGTTTTACACAGTGTCCCAACCTTATTGGAATTGAATGTGTACAAGAAACCAGTTTTACATGATTTGAGCTTTGACACATGGCACATATTTGATACATCACTTTGAGACATCCTAAATGAGCAAGATTTGCTACAAGATTTTACTACAAATTCTGAAACAGTATGGCCATCTAGTGGTAATATATTGGAATCACTGATAATTACCTGATTTTGTCATGTCACAGCCAAAAGCGTTTTTTGAACAATGTACCAGCATTTTGTATTTGATCATTTATTGCGTACATACGCAAAAATACACACTAACTGAAATTCAAGATTTATTACCTATTGCAGTTGCAGTTACAAGCTCAACATGGACTACTATAATACTGAAGCAAGCCAGTAAAATAATGACCTATGAACATTATGAATTCTCTCTTCAGCATGCTTCATTGTGTGTGTGATGGAAGCCGATTCACCATTCACAATTCAATATTTGTATTTGAGACTGCAAATGATACATCAAGAGGAAAAATAAGTACACTTCTTGTTGCAAATTGTATGCACAAAACATTCACCAACCAGGCAACACTGAATTGTGTTATGTATCTAAGTTGTTCTCCTTTCACTTAAAAGACTATGATTTATACATAAATAGACAAACGTCTCTTAAATATCCTAATAAAAGTAATTTGTTTATACATGTATGTTTTGTCCTGCACTGTTCAGTCTTGTTACACTGTTTGTACAGTCTGCACTAATTTGCACATGTTGCACATATGCGCTGTAAGTATTGTTTTTTGTTAGTATTAGTATTGTGTTATTCTCTGCGCTTTTATGTCCCTATTGCAGGTCCTCGAGGAACTTGGGTTTCGTTTCACTGTGTAATGTGTCAATGGTTAAAATGACAATAAAACCTGACTTTGACTTTTATTATATTTATAGAAAATGTATTATTTATGTATTGTAACTAAGTTAAACTATACACAGCACTGAAATGATATTATATCTGCTGATTTTAATAATTTCCTCAGAATACAATGTTAGACCAAAAGGAACAAATACAATCTCACTGCTGTAGAGTAAGGCCATGGTGTGATTTTACATGCTTTTATGCTTTTTATAGCTACAAATCAGTCTTACAGAGCTGCTTGGAAAAATCATGCTTCCTTTCAAACACATGTACAAACACACTTCTGAATAGTCGTTAAATTAAAGTCAATATCCACTGTCTGGCATGATGTACAGAGTACTGGTAATATACACAGGAACCCTCACAGCACTGAAATTTCCTGGTGGCAATTACGGCACCTTTATTTTAACCAAAGGTCAACATCATGGTCTTGTGCATTAGTCTTTAATATGTGTCAATATTTAATATAAAAAAGCTTCTCTTTTCTTCAACGTCTCCTGACATCATTCACACATTGAATATGTTTTTATATAAAACTGTGAGTGATTTGTTTAGGCCAGTCCAGACAGACATGTTTGGTTAAAGAGGCGTTTATTCTAACTTTCAGTTCAATTCAATTCATTTTTATTTGTATAGCGCTTTTTACAATAGACATTGTCACAAAGCAGCTTCACATTGATGCATAAATATTGTTACAAATTGGATTCTATTGTCTCTAATGAGCCAGCCAAATGGTGACAGTGGAAAGGAAAAACTCTCTGAGATTAAAAGGAAAAAACCTTGAGAGGAACCAGACTGAGAAGGGAAACCCATCCTCATTTGGGTAATGTAGAGATGGGAGAGTGAGCATTTTTAGCATGGCTGTTCATTCTGTCTGATATCATTTCCTGCAGCAGGGTCAACGTTGGAGTGAGAACCTCGGCAGAACGAGGAAATTAATTAGATATGATATTTGGTACCTTTACCATATGAAGGACTAAAAAGAATTATAATTACAGGTCAAAGCTTGACTAAACAAATAAGTCTTGAGCCTCGATGTAAACTGAGCCTGTGTAAGAATTGCAAACATTTATCGGAAGACTGTTCCAAAAGCTCTGCCTCTCACTGTAACTTTCATTAATCAAGGAACTTGTAGGCAACCTGTAGCACTTGATCAAAGTTGGCGAGGTGTATCATATTAAACTAACAGCTCAGTCAGATATTGTGAGGCGAGACCATTTAAAACTTTATACGTTAATAGTAAAAGTTTACACTCAATGCGGGATTAAACAGGAAGCCAAGGAAGTATAAGTAAAACAGGGGTGATATTTTTAGTTCTAGTTCGAACTCTGACTGAAGAATTCTGTACATGGATGTGTGGATTAGTGTGGCATGTATTAGTGTTTCTGCATTCTAGAGACTCAATGAGTTTCTTAGCTTAGCGATGTTTCTTAAATTAAAATAAGCTGTCCTGCTAAAATTATCTACATGAACTTCAAATGAAAGACTGGGGTCAATAATCACACCAAGATCTTTTACTCCTTCACATGGATTGACTGAACTACCATCCAGAGTAATTGTCAAATCAGAAAGATTACTTCTAGCTGCCTGTGGTCCAAGAGCAAGTACTTCTGTTTCATCAGGGTTAAGAAGAAGAAAGTTATTTAACATCCATTGTCGTATGTCTTTCACACATTCATTAACTTTATTAAGATGATGTCTCTCATCTGGCTTTGCTGAAACATACAGCTGTGTGTCATCGGCATAGCAATGGAAACTCATTAACTGTAATAGCATTTACACAAATGCTTTTAATGTGAACACTGCCATCAAGCATATTATACTTATTCACATTGTTTTGGGGTTATTATGACCCATGACAAGACCTTAAGGCAATAGTTAAATGTGATGTGCAGAATGTTTTGAATTATTTTGCTACCATTAACACACAGTTATGTACAACCACAATTCCAGTTAAGCTCGGATGTTGTGTAAAGCATATATGAAAACAGAATACAATGATTGCAAATCCTTTTCAAAGTATATTCAATTGAATGCACTACAACGACAAGCTATTTAATGTTCAAACATATACATTTTTTGTTAAAAATGAGTGAATATTTACAAAAAACAATAAAGTTTATCCGTTTGAACATTAAATATCTGCACTGAACAAAATAATAATTTCCTAAAGCCAACTATTTAAACAAACAGTCCATGACAATAATTGAAAGAAATCTGATCAAAATACAGATAAACTATATATGTTTACCTATGAGATCACAAACTGATATATATTTGTATCTTTTTTTGTTACAGATGTGGCTAAATAGTTTTTGAAAACACAGTTAATTGTGATTTGGACATTTAACTGAGGGTAGGAAGTAAATATAGAATTTTAAAAAGGCTGCTCTATATTTGATATATATGTTCATTTAATTTACTTAAAATTTATTTTTAAAGTGTACAATGGACATTATCTCAAAGCAGTTTTACAGAGTTTGAAAGTAACAGACCAAAAACAGCTGTTGAGCAAAACAGTGGTAACGAAAAACTCCCTTAGAGTCAGAAAAACAGGAAGAAACATTGCAGTCCCAGACTCAACAGGGACCTATTCTCTTTGGGTATTCTCTATTCTCTGACCTATAGTTAAAATAAATCCTTTGTACACAAAACACAAATATATATTATCGGAGGTCTTCATTATTCAGTCCAGCCTTTGATATTTTCCGTATAGAGAAATTCCTTGACAGACATCAGAGTTGGGGAAAATTGCTCTTTCTTGTACAAATAAAGGACCCAAAATACATTGCTTATGTAATTTTTATATAGGGCAATTTTTCAAGCCTTTTCTTGTTATTTATGTTCAAGCGGTTCTTTGTGTTTCTTATTGTTTTCTGTTTTAGTAGTCAGAGTTTGTGGTGGGTTCTACGTATGCAAGGCATATGGCCCTCTTTAAAGTGATTTTTCCATTTATTTATCATAAAAGTTGAAAAGAAAATGACCAAGTGTCAGGATGGGTTATATTTGGGACTGGGCCCATTTTTTGCTCTTTTATTTAAACAATACAAACCAGAGGCAACCGCATCAGAATTTTATTTAAAGGGTCATGAGCAATATACAATAAGCAATATATACATAGTTTCAGTTATGTTTACAGCTGCTAAATAATACATTACACTATATGTACATTACAAAGATTCAGAAGACCAAATATCAATGACATCAAATATTACAGGACATTTTCCCCCTTGTCAATTATACAGCATCCATTTAGGTCCAAGTTACATAATGACAAGGTAAAAAAATGTTTCCATTGATTTTATTTTAGCCCACGTATTTTGTTTGGGTCAGATTTGCTTAGACGCATGTCTTTTTTAATGAAAACAAGACAAAACCTCAACAATGTCCTACTGAATACAATGAAGCATAATTTGAACTTTTTTGGTCACATAATTCAAATTTGACCTTGTGGTTATTATGGGTTTTTTAATTAGAAACACACATTAAATGCTATATAATAATATAATAATTGTGTAATAGTGTAATAATACCATAATTATTTTTCAAGTCAATCAATTGTATTGACTTGATTCAAGTGTATTGTTAGTTCAGCTTTGATTAATTTAAATTAATTAATTTAAATTAATTATTAATTAATATTAATTAGTTTGATTAATTATTGTTTATCATACATACATATACATACTCTGTATATGGTTACAGATAAATAATAAGTTACTTAGCATGAGTTACTTACTTTTTGGTGATTGTTAACAAGTTTACACAGTTCAGATTTGACCTGGAAGCACTAAGGGTGTAAATGTATGTTTACTACACATTTACATCAAACTGTTATAGCTGGCAATATAGTCCAACAAGGTAACTTCTACCTGAAATAGGGTCCATTCTTTTTATAATACAGTTATGTCATTGTGCATAATCCAGTGTTAGTTCGAGCTACATATAAAAAGATTATGAACGTAAAAAAAAAGAAAATGATACTCCAGGCAGTGGGTGAAGAAGTAATTATGGTGTGTCAATTTTTTCCTATTTCATATTCTTCTCAAAAAAGTCAAGGAAGTTAGCAATGTGTGTATAGACAGTATAAAGTTCCGGGTTGCAATCTAATGAGTCGTACCCAAAACTGACCAACCCCAGGAGCCTCCACTCCTGCTTCTGAAGTAATGAAGAGTCATGTTCAAGAGAGGACGTGGGTGGGGCAATCAGGACCCCTCCAGTCTCAGCTGGACAAATGTTAGAAGGACTGGAGCCAGGGCCCTGGCGCCCACACAGCATGTTCTCTGAGACACTAATGGGTAATCCATAATGGGCATACTGTTGCTCACAGTGCACCACATCACCCAGCATTACGGTACCCACTCGTGTCCTCTCGCTCTCACCAGCTCTGGCATCAGGGATCAGGGACCAGCCTGTCACCATGGCCTGTCTGGGGAAAGACTTCTCTGTTGCATCCTGGGCACTTGGCAGGCAAATAGGCAGCACATGCTCGCCAATCCGGGCTTTATCCAGCAGCCTTAGGATGGCCAAATCAGAGTCCAGCACCAGGGGGTCATAATTAGGGTGCACCGTGATGGCAGACACCTGGGACATTAAAGATGAAATACAGAATCAGAGAAGAAAAGATTAGAACAACACCATGCTGAAACACGATTAAAATACAACAGATTACTTGTCAACTTTCATTGTCTGTTTACTACATCAGAGTTAGTGGTTTACTAAAAAGGCTATATATTTCACAAGTGAAAAGCACTTGTGACCTGTCAAAGAAAACTGTTAAAGCACATGTATTCTGGATATTATTGTAAATTGATCATATTATTGCAAGTAACACAGCATAGTGAACCAGTGCACCACACCTGGACCATCTAAACTTATCTATATGTCCTTGGTACTGAAGCAAGTTTTCCTTGATATTTTAAACCTTTTGAATTTAGATTTTTCAGACATTTCAGATATCGGATACTGCATGCAAGAAATGTGAGTATATTATTATACTCACCTGGTTTACCTGCTTCCTAAAAAATACCTTTAAGATTTTCAGTCAACTGCTTACAGTTAAGCATAGAACCCTACACATATTTTATAAAACTTATTAAGCTGGCTTTGTTCATTTTATTTAAGCTGGCTTTGTTTAAGTTATATTACCTTAAAGAACACAAACATCTGAACCATTTAGAAATGTGGTCAAACACAAATGGTGCATTAAAATGTGCTAATATGGGCTGTATTTTGACTATTTGCTTAAAATGACTACAATTTTAAACATACATTTTAAATCAGTATGTGTACAAATGTTTTGGAAACCTCCTAATGACCCTATATAGTTTTTATATAATCCCTATATAGTTTTCATTATATGCTGTCAACCAAATCCCTGATGTGATACATACCCTGACATGCTGTAGACCCTTGGTCTTGCGCAGGTCACTACGATACTGTTTTCCAAGCACCACCCGGATTTTAGTCACATCCAGTGGGTAAAGTTTGCCCAGCTCTGTTACGCAATGGGCAGCCACCACGATGCTGTGCTGGTTGAGCAGAGCTCCACTGCATACCAGCTGCCAGCTGTCTAAAGACCTATCATCTTCCCCAGCCACCAAACCTGAGCCCTTCCGCAGGTTAGTTGTCTTGTCCAATTTTCCTCCACCATTCTGGCCAGATGGACGGTAGACCGCTGCCAGCCATGGCCAATGAGTGTCCACTGGATGCTGTAGGTTGACATTTGGCAGCTTGCCACATACTGGTATGGAGGGCATAAATGAACAACATGGTAAGGACAACTGAAATAAGCATGAAAGCAATATGATAACAACAATTTATTTAAACAGTTCTTGTATCGTGTCAGATCTATTTGGTAGATTCATTTCTTGGCAACAAGCATGGACTGCATTGTCTAGAACTTGGTCCATGGTATTTCATAGAGTTACTTTTACATTTGAGAGACCAAAGATGTTTGATAACTAATTAAATGTCCAAAGCAGTGATCCAGGTTCTGGCTTTCAGTTGGGTGGTGCACAACTCAGAGGTGCAACAGCCTGTGATGGACTGGTGTCCCGTTTAGCATACAGAGTGCACCCTTTGAATACCACTACCTGCCACCCCTCCCACTTCCTTCCCATGACCCTGACCCAGAAAAGCAGGTTTAAATATGTGGGGAACAGAGACCAATAAATATAAAAATACATTTGTCATATAATTACACATACTAGCCAGGGTTTGACTGTAGTTGACAACATAGCCCCCTCACCTGGTGAGCAGGAGACATGACGGCCACTCCACTTTCCAGTTTTGAGGCAGGTTCTGCGGGCACTACCTGAGTGCTGATAGTATAATGAGACGCACTCATACTCAATATGTGTATAGAGGTGGTGGAAACCTTGGGGTAGCGGTGGCAGAGTCGTGGGCCCTTTAGTGGGACCCACTGGGGAGAAGAACTTTACAAAACCAGTGGAAGAGTAGAATTTGTGCAATGGAGTTTTCCTGAAGAAAGGAGTAAAAACAGCCTTCTTTAAAGCCTTTAAATCAGAGCAGTACAGAGGACAATGTTCCCTTTGCTTTATCCCTTTAATTGCCAAGCCCTTCCTGAGCATGTTTTCTGAATAATTTGTATTCCATGTTACTTTTCTACCAAATCTGTTGTATCATGTTACTGTTTCCTGTCCTAACATTGCTGCTTAATGCCCTGCTGCTTTTCTCTTCAGAGCTGCCCTGTTTACAGGATAAGGTACTTTATTTTAAAATGGCTCTATATTCAGTGTCATCAAATAAGATGCATAGGTCAGCTACTCTCCTAAGACCTTGCACTTATACAAACTCATACATCTGTTAAAAATAAAAATATAGAAGTAGATTTACCTAAATGGAATTTGTGGTGGCAGGACCTTCTGTCTCACCAATACTGACACTTTGGGCTCACGACAAGCTGCAGGTGCAAACGCAAGAACCAAACCTTATATAATTATATCATGCAAAAATAACACACAGACCCAAACAGACATACACACATAAACAGGCATACACTTATCTTATTTAAATCTATGTGGGCAAAATTTTTGACTGGCAGGTAAGCACTGAGCCAGCTCATACCCCTCAGACAGATGGGCTGTGAATCGCTCCAGGTACCATTAGGCTGGCATGTCCTACGAGCACTGCCACTGAGAGCATATGAGTGGTTACATGAGAACTGTACTGTCTCTGGATCTGCGCCAGTCACCCACTCGTAGAAACCATGGTACAGCCGAGGGGGTGGAGGACACTTTCTCCCTTCAGCCTCTGAATTCATTCAAAATAAAAGGGACATTATATGGGTTAGGCCAGTTGTGAACATTAAATTACATTTGCTTATTTGTAGAATGGTGCTTATATGATTGTAAAAGGTTACCTATGATGCTGAGGTTCTCTGTTCCTGCATCGTGCTCGGTGTGCTGGCTCTGTGTAGCAGATTTGGTGTCTGAGGGTGCTCCTGTAGTTTTGTCATGGTCCACACCTTGTTGTGTTTCCTGAGATTTACCCACATCTGCCCCAATTTCTCTCTCAGTGCTGTTATCCTCATGTACTTTTAGTTGAGTATTTGGGGTTTCTTTTCCTTGTAGCATCACCAGGCCTCCCTCTATATCATTGATATCTACAGGCTTCCCTGTGTTGTTTACACCTGATGTATCTATTTTATAAGGGACATTGTCTTTCTCATCTTCTCTCAGACTTACTATTGTGTACTGTGGTTCTTCAGTTGCCGTTTCAATATTTGGTGTTTCCACTTTAGTGTTGCCTTTATCATCAATTAACACAATGTTCACAATGTTCATATTTAGATCATTAGTTGGGTCAATTACAACCTTTTCTCCACTGTCCAGATCTCCATCTTTTCCCACATACATATAAGTAGCTTTGCCATTGTCAGAGTCTTTCTTTCGGACTGTGTTCATAATGTCTTCTGTATCTTTGCTGTGACTTTTGTCCTTGTTATCAGTAATAGGTTTTTCCTTTCCGATGTCCTTGTCTATATTCTCATTGTTTTCTCTTTCCACAACTTGTTCTTTTTCTTTACCAGTGTCTGCATCCTGGCCAGTCTTCTCCTTCCCAGCTGTCAGAACATCTGTACTAGGTTTTCTTTTCTCTTGTTCATCCTTATCTATGATCTCTGTGTATTTATTTTTTTCAGTGTGTTTGTCCTTGTCTGGAGCAGGAATTAGGACATCTGGAATCAGACATACTTATAGTTAAGAAAGGTCGACTTGAAGTTGGGTGAAGCAAATTAATATTTAATTGTTAAGTAAAAACATAGTGCATAATCAACAACAGCATAAACTACTGTGCAAAAATAGGCCACCTTTACATTAGTTTTAGCAATGGTGTAATGACCATATGTAACATTGTTGACGGTTGGACCCAAATCCACCTGATCAAGTAGGGCCAATCTGGCATCCTGATGAGGCAGGCACATTCTGCTATTGCTCAAGTGTAAAGGGAGGACATAAAAATATGTTAACTATGGAATTTCTTTTTCTGATTTTTCCAGCTCAGCTTTTAATACTGCATGCTGTATTTCTGGTTGTATTCTAATAAAGAAACTTGGAAAAAGTAGATACAGTCATTATACCATTGCTAAAGGTATATCTTATCTAAAATACTTTTACACAGTACTGCAGTCAGCAATATAACTTTGATTCATAAATTAATCCTATATGTTTACAAAACTGGCAACAATGAGAGAGTTATGGTGTTAGCTAAGCAGTGATCTAGATGTGTGACATAAATCTTCGCACCTATAAGCCATTACCTTTGACACAAGTTGGTGTTGTTCCACTCCATGTGTTGTTGGCTAAGCATGTTCTTTGAGGGGATCCAACTAGTGTGTAAGGTCTATAGCACAGGTACTGCAGAGCAATGAGCACATCATTTGGACCATAAACCTGGAAATGATCTCCGTGGACAGGCTTTGGAGGTATGCCACAGTTCCTTTCTGGAACTGGAGAGTCAGTTGTCAAAGTCAAGCAAGTGCACCTATGTATGTATGTTGTACCATCTACGCATGATCATGCACTAAACAGCACTTGTCTAAGTCTCGTACCGTAACTACTTGTTAGAGATTAGAATGATAGATTGTGTATTTTTGTATTTAAAGACGTTGATCTGCACTGTATTGTATTGTTTTGCACTTTGTGATATTTCTAATAACAAAGAGGTATTTATGCCTGCACAGAAATTCCTATCTGTATGAATAGAGTCAAAATTGTTGGCACCCCTGAAATCTTTCTGGAAAATGAAATATTTATCTCAGAAATGTATGGCAATTACATGTTTTGTTATTCACATTTTTATTTCCTTTGCGTGCACTGGAACAGCACATAAAAACAAAAACAAAAGCCAAACATGATATAGTTTCATGCAAAACTCCAAAAATAAGCCGGTTAAAATTGTTTGTACCTTTTCAGAGTTGTGGATAAAATGCATTTGTTTCAAGCATGTGATGCTCATTTAAACTCACCTTAGGCAAGTAATAGGCGTGGGCATAATAAAAATCAAACCTGAAACTAGATAAAAAGGAGAGAACACACTCAGCATGGAGAACAGAAAGAGAAGAGAACAATCTGAGGACTTAAAAACCAAAATTGTGGACAAATTGTGTCAATCTCCAGAGATCTTGATGTTCCTTTGTCTACAGTGTGCAACATAATCAAGAAGTTCACAGTCCATGGCACTGTAGCTACTTTCCCTGGGTGTGGACAGAAGAGAGAAATTGCTGAAAGGTTGCAATGTGCAGGATAGTCCGCATGGTGGATAAACAACCTCAATCAAGTTCCAAAGAAATTCAAGTTGTCCTCCAAGCTCAAGGTGTATTAGTGTCAGCGCAGACTATCTATCGTCATTTGAATGAAATGAAATGCTATGGCAGGAGACCCAGGAGGACACAGAGACAAAAAAGCTAGACTGCAGTTTGCCAAAATGTATGTGAGTTAGCCAAAATCTTTCTGGGAAAATGACTTGAGGACAGAGGAGACGAAGATAAAGCTTTTTGGTAAAGCACGTTATTTGACTGTTTACAGAAAACCGTGGTCAGGAATACAAAGAAAAGAATACAGTACAGAAGATGGCGGAGGTTCAAAGATGTTGTGGGGTTGTGTTGCTGCCTCTAGCACTGGGTGCCTTGGCTGTGTTCGAGGCATCATGAAATCTGAAGATTGCCAAAGGATTTTGGGTTTCACAATATAGTGCCCTGAGTCAGAAGGCTGGGTCAACAGGACAATTACTCCAAACAAGCTTCAAAAGCACCCAGAAATAAATGGTAACAAAGCACTGGAAAGTTATGAAGTGGCTAGCAATGAGTCTGGACCTAAATCCCATTAAACACCTGTGGAGAGATATTAAAATTGCTGTTGGGAGAAGGCCGACTTTAATGATGAGAGTCCTGGAGCAGCTTGCAAAAGAAGAGTGGTCCAAAATCCCAATTAAGAGATGCAAGAAGCTAGTTGATGGTTATAGAAAGCAATTAATTAGTTATTTCTTCAAAAGGGTGTGCCACCAAATATTAAGTTGGTGCCAGCAATTTTGACCGTCCCATTTTTGGAGTTTTGCATGAAATGATATCACGTTTGGCTTTTTCCAGTTTTTTTATGTTGTACCAAAACACACAAAAGAAATAAATGTGTATAACAAAACATAACAAAACATTTTCTTACCATGAGTGTACAACCTAGAGGGAAATTCATTGTTGACATGTCAGTACATTAGAGTGTGCAAAATGCACATTACTTGTCTGATAAGATCTGATATAATGTATCATGCAATGTAATAATATAAAGTTATGAATGAAAATAAAGTGATGATAATTTTTTTTAAAAATAAATAAATTCATTAAAAATGCATAAGCATTTTTTCCGACTCTGTCACTGTTAACATGCCAGTAGCGTTAGAAGTATAATTACCCTATATTATTTGTAATACTCGGATACTCTTCTTTGCCTCATACTGTAAGTTTTCATGTTTATCTATCATCTATCTATCACCATGAAGTGCTTTGAAAAACTTGTCATGAGGCATATCAAGACCCTACTGCCTCCGACCATGGACCCACTACAATTTGCATACCGTCCTAACCGTTCAACAGACGATTCCATTTCTACCACACTCCACCTGGCTTTCACTCACCTGGACAGTAAAAACACATATGTTAGGATGCTGTTCATAGACATCAGCTCAGCATTCAACACTGTCAGTAACTGGATCCTGGACTTTTTGACTGGAAGACTTCAGTCTGTCCAGATCAGAAAGAATAATTCCAAAATCACCACACTGAGCACCAGAACTCAGTCCCCTGCTGTTTACTCTGCTCACGTATGACTGTACAGCGATGTACACTTCCGATTCTATAGTCAGTTAGTTTATTACTCTTACTATTATACGTTTGCAGATGACACAACCGTGGTGGGACTCATCAGCAACAAAGATGAGTCACCATACAGAGAGGAGGTGAAATGAGTGACAGACTGGTGTGAAGTCAATAACCTGTCTCTGAACGTAGACAAAACCAAGGAGATGGTCATTGACTTCAGGAAAACAACGAGGCACCACTCCCCATTGAACATTGACAATTCCTTTGTGGAGATCGTCAAGAGCACCAAATTCCTTGGTGTTCACCTGGCGGAGAATCTCACCTGGACCCTCAACAACAGCTCCATCACAAAGAAAGCACAACAGCGTCTCTACTTTCTAAGGAGACTGTGGAAAGCTCATCTGCTACCTCCAATCCTCACCACATTTTACAGGGAAACCATTGAGAGCATCCTGAGTAGCTCCATCACTGTCTGGTTCGGAAATTGCGCTGCTTCAGACCACAGCGAGTAGTGAGGAAAAAAGCCGAAAAGATCATCTGAGTCTCTCTTCCATCTCTGACGGACATCCGCAGAGCTCTCAGCATTGTGAAGGACCCATTTCATCCATCACACAGACTTTTTACTCTGCTGCCATCTGGAAGAAGGTACCGCAGCATGCGGACCAACACAACCAGACTGTATAACAGCTTCATACCACAAGCCTTCAGACTCCTCAACACTGGACTCACAAGATACTCATCCATAAACAAGACGGACAGTAACACATGCATGATATTACTTTTGCATTTCTGAACTGTTATTTGCATCCTTGCATAATTATTGCAACCTGCACTAATTTAGCATTTTTGCACAGTATATTCGCTGCTAAAACCTCTCTGACTCTCTGAAGGGAATTAGGTGGCCGTGTCAATTGCCTGATTATTTAGTACTAAAAAATGCTGTGTGGATTTAAAGATATTTTAGACATGCCCCAGTCATTTGTACTGCTGGTAGATCCAACCATGGTCTTGTTGTAGCTACTTGGCAGAGACAAGAAAATTAGGGCTAGCCACATGATCTTGACCTGTCACTTGATCTCATTATTGTAAACTGGTTTCCTTTCTTAAAGGATTCCTTTCTTATGAATTAAAAATCCATATATATGGTAAATACTATCTTCACAAGTCCAACGCACAGTGTGTTAGTATTGTCTGATCCACTAGTTGCTTACCACAGAGAGGAGTTGATGTACTCCATGATCCATCTAGCATACATGTTGCCATACTGAAGCCTCTTAGAGTGAAACCTGGGTCACATCGGAACAGAGTGTGACCTCCCACCCTGACATCCATGCTCTCCACAGACCCATTTTCAGGCAACTCAGGGCGTCTACACTCCAACACTGCACAATCAAACACATATCAGTCACAATGGAATATTGTAAAGGCATCTACTCCTCCAAGTTTTTACAGTTTAGATAAGTAGTAGAATAATAATAATGCCTAGGAGTGCACATGTTAAGCAGCATGTGCTGAAACACTTAAAGCTTAAACTTAAATTAAAATAAGATAATGATTTAAGCTTTACTAATAGTGGAAGTGGAAGAGATTTACTCCTTTCAGACTTCAACAGTTTTAATGGCCAAGTACCTTTAATTCACAGCTCACAAATTTATTTAACCACAACCTACATTAACCAAGAAATGCAGTTAGAAAATCTAGTGTGGCGAAGGTGTTGTCAACCCACGATGAAAACTGCATGGTAATGAGAGCAAGATATAAGTCTTGAGGAGGGAGAGCTTTTCAGAAACAGCTGTATTCCATGGGGATGCTGCAATGTCTGGTCATTGGATGCTAATGAGCATTACGCTTATAAGGATTAGATACACAGGAAGGAATGGGGTTGTGTAATTCATACAATAATATCCAGTAGATATCTAAAGAGTGCATATGACTGCCTTTCAAGGTTACAACAAAAACTTCATGACCATTCGGACACTGATACACTGGTACAACTGGACACGTCAAGGTCTGGGACGTAGATGGTAAGTGCAGTCATTGTGGGAGAAAGAGGAAGGCATTAAATAAATGAATGACTTTGGTAAGGGCTAAATTGTTATGGCTGGAGGACTGTGCCAGGCATCTCCAAACTGGCAAAGCATGTGGAATGCTCTAAGTCAGCTGTGGTGAGTACTTAACAACAGTGACCTGACAAACAACAAAGTAGCAACAAGTTTTGTGTACACAAGTCTCATCAATGAAGTAACAAAAAATCTATTGTGGCAAAAAGCACAAACATTTAATGTCTGCTATGAAGTAAATGTCTCACAGCATCAAATGCATAACACCCTACTGTGTATGGTACTAAATGGGGACAGACCAAGCAGAATGTTAACTATGATAACTATAAGTCCACCAACAAAAGTAGCTACAACTGAAAGATGAGTGTCATAATTGGACTTTGGTGTAATAGATTGTCTTTACTTGTAAGAATGTGCTACTAAATATCACTGTGGAGTACGTGGTCATAATGTCATAGTCAAATATTTTACAAGCTCAGGAAGGATTATCGAAAGTCCTTGATAAAAACCATAATTTTGCCATCTGCTTGTAACTTAGCACATGTACTCTACGTAACCCTAGGAATACTCCCTTAGTTTGCTCACTCTCTCCATGATCTTTAGTTTTTCCGTCATCTTTAAAAAGGGACAAAATGCAACTGGATACTCAGCATATAAAGCCAAGCCAGTCAGAAAATATCCCACCCTGTTAAAATAGTGCACAGAGTCCGTTCTTGTGGTGAGGTAGTAAATTGAAAACTATCCTGACCACAACACATACCAATCCCAAGCCATGACCGTACTGTGGCCTCAAGGCCTCATGCAAACCCTAAAACAGTGTTACTCTTTACCATCAGTAAGGACCACTATGCGCAAAGCACTTGTTTCTGTTCCAGTACTCTTAAATTCATGTTCAAGTTTGACACCAACGTGACATAGGGCATTATTACTGTTTAGCATAAATTGACTATAGTACACCATAAACACAGACATATAGCAAACTAGATAATCCAATAAACAAATACATAAATAAATTAGCTGACACCTTATAAATAAATAGATCACAATGATCTCATCTTATGTCATAAGCTACTTAAAATTACTCGTTAAAAAGCAGCATAGCAAATACAAATACTTTCCATTTTGCATCATATGTAGAGCAGTGTAACATTCTTTAAATTCGAACGTGCATGCTATTGGAACTGGTGTGGAGGCAATGATTTTTTTAAATAAAATGAGTTTATTGAGAGTACTTCATAAACGTTTGAACAAGCAGCCAATCTGTATTTATATTACATTAGTTTCATGTTAGGTACAGTAACTCACAAAGGTGAATACACCTCACACATTTTTGTACATGTTGGTATTCATATTCCTCTCAATGACCTATAGCTCCCCACAGTCGGCAGCACTAATGCAGCCCCAAAGCATGACATTCCCATTACCATGCTTGAATGTAGACATGCTTGTCTTTGTACTTCTCACCTGGTTCCCACCACACATGCTTGACACCATGTGAACCAACAAGTTTATCTTGGCCTCACCAGAGCACAGGACATGGTTCTAGTAATTCATGTGCTTAGTCTGCTTGTTTTCAGCAAACTGTTTGCAGACTTTCTTGTGAATCATCTTTAACAGAGGCTTCCTTTTGGTATGACAGCCATGCAGACCAGTTTGATACTGTGTGCGGCATATGGTCTGACCACTAACAGGCTGGACCCCTACCCTTTAACCTCTGCATCATTGCTGGCAGCACCCCTGGCATATATTTATAAAAGCCAACCTCTGGGTATGGTGCTGAGCATCTGCACTCATCTTCTTTGGTCGATCATGGCGAGGACTGTTCTGAGTGGAACCTTTCCTGTTAAACTGCTGTATGATTTTGGCCACTGTGCTGCAGCTCCGTTTCAGAGTGTTTGTAATGTTCTTATAGCCTAAGCCACCTAGGTTGAGCAACCATTTTTTAGATCAGAGTTTTCTTTCAGAGAGTTCTTTGTCATGATGTGACATGTTGAACTTCCAGTGGCTAGTATGAGAGAGTGTGCGATAACATCAAATTGAACTCACTTCCTCCCCATTCATGCCAGAGACCTTGTAACACTAACGAGTCACATGATACAAGAAATAAAATAACTAATTGGGCTAATTTTCACTTAGGGGTCTACTCACTTTTGTTGCGAGAGGTTTAGACAGTGAATGGCTGTGTGTTGGGCACACAGCAAATTTACACTGTTATGCAAGCTATAATTTACATCAAAGTGTCATATCCTTAGTTTTGTCAAATGACAAGATATAATCATCTAGTTACAAAAATGTGAAGGGTGTACTAATTTTTGTTAGACACCACTGTTACTGTACTGATAATGTTGCTGTTTGGAGCATATTATTAATTTACAAGAAACTAGATGTTAGGGTTTGGTGTTTTGGACTCTTTACTCCGCCCTGCTGGCTGACTGTTGGATTGCCAGCGGGGTCCTTTTTT
>JAUZST010002523.1:0-17956 GCA_034779995.1 Parotocinclus haroldoi | reverse complement strand
TCGTTTTTGGTGAGTATTCATCCGCTGAGTAAATACACTATTGTAGTGTTTTTAACTGTTGAATAATTAAGCAACACGCTGAAGTAATCAAACGTTTTCTTTACTTAATACACCATACATCACTCTCGTATCACACATGCTCCGTCCTTACCGAGCTTACAGCACGTCATATCCTACACACTGAGTATAAACAACAGCTATTTACTGTCAATCCTAATATTTGATCATTTATATCATTCATTTATTGTTAGAATTAATATTTGTAAAAGTATTATAAACTGTGATTTTTGTAATGTAAAAAAAAATCTGTGATATATTTTTTCCATTAATATTTTTTGAAAACCCGCGATGCACCGATACTCACCAAAAACGAGAAGTAAGACTAGAGCATCGGCCGTCTGAGTCCCTACTTGCCGACATGACAAGTTTTTATCTGCAGTGTTGTGTTCGCTATTTGTGAAACTTTCATTAAAGACTGAATTCATTCAAGCCCTACGATGAAACCTAAATGTTCTGCAAGTTTTACCGCTAAAATAGTATAAAAATACTTAAATAAATATAGCGTCCCTACTTAGCGGATTTTCGTTTATCATGGGTGTTCCTGGAACGTAACCCCCACCATAAATGAGGGAACACTGTGTGTGTGTGTGTGTGTGTGTGTGTGTGTGTGTGTGTGTGTAAATGTTAAGGGGACTCAGTCTCTTAGCAGAACATTTTACTTATTTTCTAAAGGAAAACAATCTACAAGTGGAGTGAAATTCCACTTGATAACAACACTTAAAATAGTACACACCTAGAAATAGATTGAAATGTCCTAGTATCAGGGTACATTAGGGTAGTGGGCGAGGGGGATCAGGCAGAAGTGCTCCATGAATGGGAAGACAATAAATTGAAAGGCCCTGTATCCACATCATCCAAGCCATCTCATGCAGACTAAACTAAAATAATACAAACTAATTCCAATGGTTTATTCATCGCAAGGTCCGTAACCAGCTTCCATTTTCTCTCTATGTCATGCTATACACAAGTGGCAAGATAACAGGATGTCGACCAAGCAGGTGACCATCACTGTAACTCAGAGAATCCGTCAAGTGGGCAAAAGTGGAAAGATCAAGGAAAAATCCCACACCAGCTTTGAGGTCATGAAACCTCTTGACAGCCTGAAAGAAGCAGCAACAGAATCCATTCTGAAGTGAGATAAGAAGACAGTTGATGACTCTGGTAAAACAAGAGCATAGGATCTTCTGACTTGTGAAAGCCTCGATGAACAGAAGGCACAAAGGAACAACAAATAACAGCAGGAAGAGATGGGACAGAAGTCTTCGCTTTGACTTCCGAAAAATATAAGGTCCAGTCCATTAACCAGGCTTCAATAGAAAACTGACTTTAATGATTATAAGGGCATGTTTAGTACCGTGTGCAGGTGTATCCCTTTTGTTTACTGCCTCATTGTACCTAACTATTCATTCAATCTAAATCTGACTCTCATTTATAATGATCACAAAGTTAGAGCAGATTATTAGACAAATATATACAATTCTTAATACAGGGATGATTTGGGACAATCAATATATGAACACTAAAAAACTACCTGGAAAACACTTTGATTTTAAGCCTTAAATTGTGGGGAAGATTTAAATGCAATGATCCTCTAAATCAATTGTGCCTTTAATGGTTTGGGCGCATTAACCCCACTGTACCTTGTTTAAGAAGTGGGAGTATCGAGGTGTAAGTGTGTTCTGGATGAGACACCAGTTCTTCACAGGGCCAGCAGGGGTCACTGTTAGTGCTGAGAGATGATCACCCAATAAGTATCGTCAAACAAGAAGGCACCACTTTGACTCCGACTCCAGTCAAATGGAGCACCAATATGTATTGTTAATTTTCAAACTAACAAAACATTTAGAAAATGCACCCTCTGCATGCATCAAAAATGACATTTCTGTATTTAACTGTACCATAACTGTTTATTTGTTTCTCCAACTCCAACTGTGTCTTGTAGCCAGTAAAATCTTTGTACTGTTTTCTTGCTTTATGACTTGCATGAACATTGTTTGCCCACAAGAGCTTTATATATATTTTTATAATATTCAAGGTTTACAGCATGCAGGTATCAAACTAGTACCTTAATCTTTAATTTTTTAAAAGTTGATCATAAGGTTTTGGATCATTCTTTTAATATTGTAATTTCTGTTCAGCTTCAGTTTCCTCACAATGTAATTCACAATTACATTAGCTTCCAGGATTTGACGATATTTGGTAGAATCTGTTGTCCAGTGATGCTAAATAACACATAGCTCTTCCTTGCGAAATTGCCTGATCCTTCTGTCTTCAATCTCCACGAGCCAGTCATGTTTCAGATCTACTATTTTTAATCAGTGTCTTAATATCTATCCTCATTTCAATTTCCATCTCCTGACCGAGACACTGCCTTCCAGAAGATGTTGATATGTAATCCAATCAACCAATGATTCACTTGTACAATATGCATCACATTCAGAAATATGTTCAATTCTTGCAATATTTCTCCTTTTGCTCCAAAAGGAACTAATACCTTTTGCTTTTATTTCAGTGGTGTGTCAAATGCATTAGATGTCCATTTTTTTAATGTTTTCACCAGGTAACTCTTGTGTTCAGTTTATAGTTGTTCAAGCATCACTCACAGTGGACTTGTGCTCCACTATTTAAACTTTCCTGCTGTTGCCCGGCAGTGATGTGATGGTTTTGATTTGCATACTCACCAGTCTGATCAATTCAGAGTTTTCTGGTCTTGCAAATCTTGTCATGACTTCAATAATTGAATGTCTTAATTACATTTCAGACACTATAAGATTTGGATGCATTATAGAGCTTAATCGACTGCTTTGTGCAAGGCACATCCTTATTTTCAGTTCTACAGTCAGCTGCATAGAGAAATCCCTGACTTCTTAGAGACCAACAAACATTTGCATTTGTCTGAGCTCCCCCCCCCAATATGCTAAATACAGCAAATAAGCAGTAACTGTACATTAAAATATGCAGAAATGTCATTTGTTACATAATGTACTGTCATTTAGACAATAAATGAAGTTTGTGAGCAGTAAATTATTTTTGGCTCCTATAACGTTCATTTTCTAACACCTCAAAACTGTAAAATGTCAAATTATAGCACAGTCAGTTTATAATGTCTTCATTTTAGTGTTTCTGTTATGATTTGTGGCTGGCTGATGGCAATGCTGAATCGAAATGTTAAATCACAGCACTTACAGACTACAATCCACGTGTTTAACGTATTTATCTGATTTTTATATGGACAGTTGGTCAGTTAAACTGAAGCCTAATTTGTCCAATTTAAACTGCCTTTGTTTGCAGAAAGGTTTTGCAAACTATAAAAAAAAAAGAAACTGTCATTTTCGTCCTTTCGTCCTAACTGTACTGAATAGAAGACAAAATGCAGATTGCAGAGCACCAATAGGAATGTACTATGAACTATGAATGTAACCTTGTTAGATGTCAATTTCATAAATGTAAATGAATACAGTAGATATTTGTTAGTAGTAATAATAATAAGATGAAAAAGAAGAAGATGGAGAAGTAGAAACTAAAGAACTATTTAAAAATCTGATTGGCACAATCGTATTTAATAAGCACAGTTTGGTGAACCCAAGCAAAACAATAGCATGTCTTCAGTATGAACATCCTGTTCAGGGCTTTATGTACATTGGTGAAGTCTCTTGTTAAGGCAGTAGGATGGTCAGATTGGCTTCAGCACTGTATGAATCTGTACTTGTCGGTCATATTTCACATGCCCTGCCCTAAAGCATGGCTCCTCCATCTCTAGCCAGCGCTGAAAACTGAACTCTGGAAAGAAGAAGGCAATCTCTCTCTCAGCCGACGTCAATGAATCTGTGAAAGCACATGTTTTTAATTAGCCAAAATTAAAAATGCAGACACTGATATGATTCGCATTAATTACAAACCTCAACCCCGCTTCCATTCGCTTCTCCTGGTAAGCATAGAGGTTGTTCCAAAACACTATTAATAAATAAAACTGTAGCTATAATCCTTTGTACTGAACATAACAAACCGTGTATATGGCTTTTGTTCAGCCACTGAGATGTGTGCAATTGTGAAAAATTACTCCCTGAATGGAAATTGATTTGAACCGCAGGAGAATAGATTTTTGCTGCCACATCCTGCTCCACACATCACAAAAACTCTCTGCTGCTAATAGCCACAAGAAAAGCCTTTATATTCCAAGAAAGCCACCATTCTAAGATTAATACGAACCGTTCACATGGGGTATTTGTATTCCTTAATACTTAATTTTCTTTCTCAGGAAGAAATACGAAACAGATGTCATACATACAAAAGGATTAATTCAAGGTTTATCATAAACCTTTATAAGGTTTGTCAGTATTCTCTACACTCTGCCGTTTCATATTTCTCTACACTGACTTGCTGGGTGTCTTTAGTACATTTGATTAAGTGGCACATTACAGGCTGGTGAATTGAAATCAGCATGTAAAAACTAGGGGTGTTACGCCATGAAAAAACGCGACGATGTCCGTCATCAGTTGCGACCTCTGTCTAATTGGATTATTAAACTATGATTTACTTTTTTTTTAACTACAATTCCATATTTGAACACCAGATGGCACCGTCACAGACGCATACAGCGTTCTCAGAGGTTTTTTTGTTTTTTTTGTTGCAGGAAAACGATAAAGTATGTTTGAGTTTAACTTCATTCATTATTTTCCACACGGGGTCGCAGCCCAGCCGGTGCCCACTTGGCAACTCTGAGCGCAAGAACAGGAACAACCATAGATGGGGCGCCAATCCACCGTAGGGCGTGCACGCACACACACACACAGTCACACACTAAGGGCCACTTTAGAAACACCTAACACGCATGTCTTTGGACTGTGGGAGGAAACCAGAGTACCCGGAGTAAATCCATGCAGACACGGGGAGAACATGCAGACTCCACACAGAAAGGACCCAGGCCGCTCCACCCTGGGATTGAACCCGGGACCTTTTCATCTGAGGTAGTCACCCTGCCGCCCGATTTCTATTTATGCAACTCAAATTCAGAAAGAGACGACACGGAAAATGAAAATATTAAAAAAAAAAAAAAAAAAAAACCCTGTAGTGCTTCCTTCATGTACTTTTATTTTACTGTAGACGGCAAGAACCCGAGATATTTCATGTTTCTGATTCTGGTCAGCCTCATTTCATTTGTCAATCAACATCCATTTCTGCTTTTCATTCCATTTTGCTTTGTGTTTCTGCCGTCCATTTTCACAGCTCTTGTACCGATGATATTGTTTCACGTGTTATTTTGTCCCATTCGATCAACAAATGTCTCTTAAGATGTGCAAAAATACAGGGTCATCGCGTTGACGTTTTTCGTTTTGCTTCTCTATTATTAGGGACAGGTCAGGACTGCAGACAGGTCGGTCAAATACCCGGATCCTCTTCTTCCACAGCCATGCTTTTGTAACGCGTGCAGCATGTGGCTGTGTGTTGTCGTACGAAAATGCATGGACGTCCCTGGAAAAGATGTCGTCTTAGAGGCAGTTTAAGCTGCTCTGAAATCTCAGCCTATTTTTCTGCATTAATGCTGCATCACAGAAGGTTAAAGGGGCTTTCCCAAGGGCCCTGACGCAACCCCAAACAATAACACAGCCTGGCTCTTGGACTTTGCTGAGAACAGTCTGGACGGTCGTTTTCATCCTTGGTCCAAAGCACACGACATCCAAAAAAAATATGTAATGCTGATTCAAAATTCCCATTTCCACTGTACGACAGTCCAGATCATTCAGAAGCCAGAGAAGTCGATGCTGCTTCTGGACATGGTTAATATGAGGCTTCTTTTTAGTCCAGTAACGTTTTAAGCGGTATTTGTGAATGTAACTCTGCATTGTAGAGCTTGATAAAGGTTGAATAAAGTAATATCTTGTCCATGTGGTTCTATCAGCTATTGATGAACGACGGCGCTTGATGCCACGCCCCTGGATTGTACCTTTGCCTTAGCCTGACTGAAATTCCTGATATTAAACACTGTAGAATCAGTGAAATGACAATTATATATCCATTTTAACCGATTACTAGACCTTAATTGCTCAGTTCCAACTTTTTTTTTAATGTGTTACAGGCCTGAAACGTAAGAATGGATGTTTAAGAACAAATTAAATTGACCAGACAAAAATATATTGGGTTCTTACCTTCTGCAATACAATAAAAGTTAAAGGGAACGCAAGACACACTGGATTCAACCGTCAACTTTTTTCCGAAATTTGGGGATGCACATAAACCCTCCAGGAAATGACAGTGGAACCGTAGTAGGCGCAATTTGGGTAACTTGTTGCATTGGGATACCTGCCATTTTAACCCTGGGGTGCTTGAAGTCTTCAAACCTACAGGGTACGTGCCTGAATTAAAGAGTTTAAAGGCTGGTCACGCTAAATACCGCTATGGAATGTGGGTTAAGGAAGCAAAGCCCAGAGCAATCAGCTTCACACAAAAACCACTCGACCGCACCGCTCCCAAATCCTGCTCCAACTTTCTACCCCCTCCTTCTCTTATTCGAAACCCCGAGCTTGAACCCGTTCACATCTGATCTGGCGCTCCTCCTGGGAACACTGTTCGATCCATGATTCTTTGAGGACCATGCCAGGAACAAGTCGTGTGGGCATGTCACTATATTCAGGGCAAAATGAATTTTGGGGTACAAGTGATGCGGTGAGGTAAAAGCTGGTCCATTTGATAGGATTTTAGTGGTGCAGCGCAAGGTTTGTGACCAAAGATCCTAGGTTGGGAGCCGGACTTCTAGTTTGTGCCTGTGTGATGTTTGGCATGTTCTTACCATATTCATTTAGTTTAATATGCTGAGTAAAAAAGCTTCATTCACAGACAAAACATGGACCGAGTTTCTGAAAGCAGCTCAGGTCCGATCATCGCTCTTAGTAAAATAAAATTGTACCTTATTCTATGAATAAAAAAAGGCCTTTTAGCATTTACAGTGAATATAGTAGGAACATTTAGAACCAACTTCTAGTGCGCTTTTTAAATATTTAATAACGATAACAGGACAGAGGTAAGAGACATAAAAAGATGCCTGACATTCATGATTTTACCCTTTAAGTCTAGTTGATGCCGTGAGCCCCCATGTCGCCCGACGTGCACCACCAAAATCTTCCAACTACACGCCCCAGGCGATGCGGACTGCAAGGCTGTGATTGGTCCGCTCGACATCATTTCTGGTTTCCGGTTTCTTCTGTATACAAGACGCAGTTTGTAAAATCCAGCCAGCGGCGTTTCAGCTCACTAATCAATTCACCAATTTTATTAATTTGGGACTGTGGTGGCCTAGTGGTTAAGGTACTGGACTATGGACCAGAATGACTGGGTTTCAAATCCCATCTCTGTCACAGTTGGGCCCCTGAGCAAGGCCCTTAACCTACAAATGCATGGATTGTAAGACTGCATTAATTGCAAATCGCCTTGGATAAGGGCGTCTGCTAAATGCCGTAAATGTCCAACATCACCAATTCCACTGTGACAAAACGCTCAGACACCCCATAGCGTTGCTGCGGTGAATTCCTTTGCGCCGCTACGACATCAACGCAGAATTATTATGCGTAAAACAAGCACCAGAGCTTCTGGAGCTAGACCACGACTCACTGGGCAAAACGATGTTAACTGTCAGGTTATACCATAGGGACAAAAGTTTTGGGACATCCCCCTTAATCACCGAATTCAGGTGCATCATTCAGTTCCATAGGATTACAAAGCTACAGCGCTGTGAACAAACAGGTCCACAGAAGTACAGAGCTCTCCGAATTCGAGGGTGGTCCCGTCATAGGACGCCACAAGTGCAATGAGTGAGTTTGTGAAATTTCAAACCAGCACCTGACATTAAAGAGTCCCTAAAGACATCAACCGAGCTGGAACTTTCTTTAGTCCTAATGTCGTGAGTCATCCTCACACAGAGGAACTCCAAACTCCAACACCAACACCCGCTTTTACTCATTGGCGCACAGCAATGGCTGCCCGGCGTTTAGGGACGATTTTTTTTATTTCTCATTGTACTTCTTGAGACCTTGGCTGTTGGTGCAAACGGATGTAGAATGGACGACACCTGAATAAACCCACACATCCACAGCACACTCAAATACAGGTTTAACTTAACCCAACATAAACAAAAAGATCAATACAAAAAGGAAAATGACATTTGAGTACCCCAGAAAGTAATGGCATAGGGAACATGGCCGCCATCTTTTTGGAATCGGCAAGCAGCATATCAAAGAAAGCAGAATTGTGGCAGACGTGTTGCGAATAATCAGATTTGCAATATCTCTTGGTGCTCAAAGGTTTGAGACCAAGCTCCAAACTTTTGTTGTTCATCACAGGTAAGTGAAGATGGAAAGCAGCCGGCGTATCGTAGCAACAGACTTCAACAACCGACAACCCAGAAAGATCACCACAGCACAGCATCCTCCCTCATAGCCAAATTCAAATAAACCGGGACAGTGGACGACAAGAAACGTAGTGACCGTCCTGTGACTTTTGACTCGCCCTGCCTCACTGCGGGCTAGTTCCATTTCTTGACACCAAACAAACTCCAGACTGTAATCTGAAACGGCGCTTTCGACACAATGCATATCTGATATCTGATGTTTGAATTCTATCTAAAATGTGGCCCTAATAATCCCTACATATATAAACACATTACTCCAAATACGAATAAGCATTTTACTGGAGCTTTTTAAGCTACGTGAAACTGATACACGAAATATTTTTTTGGTTCCTGAAGCCGACGCAGTGAATTCAGAATGAAAAGTTCCTACGTGAATGCCGCAACTTAACGTGCTTTCGGAACAGTTCTAGGCACCAAGTTAACCCCTTCCAGAGCTCCTTCCAGAAGACTTTTTGCCGGAACGCTGAACGCATTGATGAAACGACTCAAACAACTCTGTAACAAATCTCTGCTTTTTTATATTAATTTAAATATATACACACATGTATACAAAAACATAAGCACGTGTCACTTGGACCACTCTACCACAGCTATAAAAAAAAAAAACTCGCTACACGCAGCATTAGAACTACAACAGTCTTCAGTTCCTGTGGTGAGAACGCATGAAAAATGGGCACAGTTCTAAGAACAATGAAAAGGAAAGAGTGGTACAAATCTGAAAATAAAACAGAAGCATTAGAAATGCAGTTAAGCTCTGAAATCTGGGTTGTTTAGATCTTATTTAAACCTCAGCTCAAGACCCACAGGTTTACTCCGGGTTCCCCCCCCCCCCATATCTAAACCAAACCGGTTTCCACTCATCATCCTTATCTTTCAATTCAATCCAAATTGATTTCTATAGCGCTTTTTCCAACGGAGCATCGTCTCAAAGCAGCTTTATAATCTGATATGATCTTAAAAGGCCAATCCCAAAGTGAGCAAGCCTAGGGCGACAGTGACAAGGAAAAACTCCCTGAAAGTAGAAGGAAGAAACCTTGGGAGGACCAAGATTTAAAAAGGGATCCGACCTCCTGCCATTGGTGGCCTAGATGTTAAATAATCTTTGTTTGTTGTTTTGTTATTCTGTACAGCAACCTTGGGTTTGTAAAAGATGCTTTACAAATAAAACTGTTAGTACTACTATAAGAATTAGGCAGCGCCCTAAAGTACTAGCTCACCACCATCGTGATCCAGCTTTGAGTGCTGGCCACGCCTTCCAGGTGGCACAGTCATCATATGCATTCTTCTTCCTCTTATTGGCATGATTTACTTTAACGCCATGTCATAGGCTTTTTGGATTATTTATTGACTTTAATTGCTTTTAGTTCAAAATGAAATTCCTGTTGCCTGTGGAATTTGTGTTTTGCTACACAAAGTGTATTTCCTTTGTGATTCATAAAATTGTCTACCCATCTACCCAATTGCCATTCTATCAATTCATCCTTTAGGCACACCACTACTCCACCCTTCTACTGTTGTGGCCTAGTGGTTAAGGTACTGGACTAGAAACCAGAAGGTCCAGGGTTCAAATCCCACCTCTGCCAAGCTGCCACAGTTGGGTCCTGGAGCAAAGATCCTTAACCCACAATTGTTCCAGCAAATCGTGCTATGACTTCTTTTTAATAAAAAAAAAAAGAAACATTCAAAACATGGAAAATCCCATCTCAGGAGCCAAAGCTAGTTAGAAAGAACGGGCAAAATAAAAAAAAAAAAAGTCTGCAGCTTTCAGTAAAACAAGACACTGAAACCAGAGGAACAAGACCAGCAAGTCTCTGAAGCATAAAGAACAGAATGAATCTAAACAGGACACGCTAAGAAGGTCCTACTGCTGCTGAAACCTGAGCACGTATTCATGAAACGCCTACATAAACAGATCCAAATCCCAGACACTATAATACCAACCTAAAAAGGGATCAGAATTCTTATAAACAACGCAAAAGGCAGCCAATATTTTTTGATTGTGCTCCTGTGGACCTGTGGACGCACATCTGGACCTTCTGCACGCCTGGACCTTCTGCACGCCTGGACCTTCTGCACGCCTGTGTTAGATCATATTGCCAGTGGCCAAAGGATCGAACGGCTGGATCGAAGTTCGGGAAAAATAAATAAATAAATAAAGAGAGAAAGTGTAAGGAAGTCCAAGGCGATATTTCTGCCATTTTGCATCTGGAAAAGTGCCAAAACTTGAGCACATGCCGAATTTAGTCTCACTTATTTGTTCATCAACAGCTTCCCAGGTTCTGGGTTTGTTGCCATGGAAACGCCGTTTTCCACCCGTGCTCATAAGTGAATGTGCCATGTGATGGACCAATGCCCCGGGCAGGGGTGCCCACAGGATTAAGGTGGTATGAAAAGTGAGGCAGGGAGTGCGATACCGTTTAAGCAGTAACATTTGCAGAAATAAGTTATGTACAAGTCTGCTCCATCTTATTTTTTTATTTATAAAAGCCCTTCATGTGGGTGATCCAGGAGACTCCCCCCCCCCCCCTCCATGCCAAAGGGAATTTGGAATTAAAAATAACCTGTAGTTTTATTTACACCTCTATAGCCAGTTTGCAGTTAAATGTACAGTAGGAAATTTAGAACACGATACACTTCAGTAAGAAAACTGAACTTCTTTTCCAACTGCTTTATGACAGTATTCAGCAGCCTAAATAAACGTGCCAAATGTATGCACAGGATGGAGTTACCTACTTAAAGGACCGTTAGAGTGATCAAAAGACAGCAGAGTCCCCAAGAGACACCGTTTTTCACACGCAAGGGTCGCTAGGTGGCGCCGAACAGACCGATTGCAAGATCGACGTGCATTCATCCAAGGCCCAATCATTGGTTTATGTTCGGTGCGCATCAGATTCGAACGCTTTCTGTATTTTCCAGTGTTTTTCAGAACAACGTTATAATTTATTTACTCATTTGTGGCAACCAGGTTTCAAAGGTGTGCATTTCAAACAGACTATGAACCTGACCCGAAGGTTCGATTAGATTTGTGCTGGAGAAGTTTTAGTGAATTCGGCCATCTTTGAAATTACTGCATGGTGTCTTTGAAAGGAGGATGTTTTATTTGACCGAACTTTTATTTTGCGTAATGAAGTTGAAAAACAGACAGATCTCGCTGAAAACCAGAGATAAGCACGGAGAGTGGGAGGAGGACGCGTTCGAGACTCCAACACTACCTGCTGAAAAAATTACGGAGCCATTTATTTTTTAAAAATTGTTAAGGGCTGAATTATTGATTCGAGCACCATGTCAAATTCCTTTCTTTGCTGATCAAGATTAATAAAACCATGCATATTCAAATCCGAGTTGAGCTTCATTTGACTTCAACAAACCAATATCTCACTAATAATCATTTAAAGTAGCTAAATTGCCGTTTTGTTTTTAAACTAACACCATAACTGGTGTATTTTCATAATAATAATAATAATAAATATCACGCTAATATTAAAATAACATGACAACACAATACTAGGGGTGGGAATCTCTGGGCACTACACGATTCGATTACGATTCAGAGGGCAACGATTATCGATGCATCTCGATTTGTTTTTTTCTATACAGTTTTTTTTTCTTTACCATGTGACTACATGAAACAAATCTATGGCGTCAAAATGGGTCCTAAAGTTTTGAGAACCAAAAAACCCGTAACCAAAAATGTACGTTTTGTAATAAAAACCGGTTCGGAAACAGAATATTTCTGTTTGTAATCGTCTATTTGGAGTTTAATATTCTCGAAGTATCCGTTTTCGCTTTCTTTGCGCCTTTTCTCCGTCGCGCTTCTCTCACTCTCGCTTTCGCTTCAAAAAAGTTGAGCAGTTTAGCAGTCTGACTCATTATTAAATAAGCCTCATTATTAAAAGGCATCATCGTTAAAACTAGCTGATATGAGAAAACGTAAAGACACAGCTTCCCTGGGTTTATCACCGACCATTTTCCAAGTAAATGAGCGCCGTTCTTCCGCCGACGTAGTGGTGGGCGGGGCTTGACTCCAGCAGCCAATGATTGCCAAGATCAAGATTGAAGATTATTAAACTCAAACATTAGCACTCACTAACTGAAGCAGGTCTACATGTTCAGATGAAAGCGTGCTCGATTATCGATTATTGACATTTGTTAATCGATTCGGAATCGTTAACGGCCGAATCGCGATGCGCCGAAAATTCAAATGTTTGCTTCAATTTGTTTGTTTAAAATGTTGCAAATGATTCCAAAAAATATGCGCGATTCTTCAATTATGCAAACTTGTGACATCCAAAGGTATTAAATTCATACAAATGTAATTGAAACGCAAAAGAAATGACTTTGGTATTAAAAAAAAAATGCCTTAATACATCTGCGAAAGTACCAGTGCACCAAAATCATTAGGATTTCCAAAATATTTTCAACATCTATGCTTCGCTACTTTGGCCTTGTCCCCAATTATTATATAATAATATAATAATTTAAGAAGACAAGGATGTATTATTTCTGTTCATATCAATACGGTATTTTCGAATTACCGGCACACAATTATCACCCCCAACATTATGGACTTGTTGATTACTGCATTTGTTTATGGCGTAACCGTGGAAACAAAGATTGACAGAGGGGAGAAAAGGGTAAATCTGAAACGGGAGGAATTGAATGACAATAGAGTAGGTTTTTTTTCGGCGTCGCCACCATTTAGGTCATTATGGAATTTTTTTTCTCCAGAACCAAAAAGCAGAAAAAGAGATCACTTTATTTCTATTTATTTTAAGTGCACCCCGATGCATGACCCAACACCTTTTTTACTGAGGACCGTAAAACTGTGATTTCCCGCACCTCGCCATTACCAACACAAAAGTCTGAATTATTTATGAATTATGAATATTTAATTACATATTAAATTCTTATTACGTTCAGTTGCAGCCGTCATAAAGTATTTAAAGCATGTAAACATTATCTTGACATAATTAAACCAAAAAAAGCCAAGCTGGTTAAAAGGGCCGTCAGCTGGAGAACGCCGGTTCCCGAAAATCGGCCCGGATGCGTCGCCGCCTTGTTTAAGGACTGGCCTGCTGGCATCTTATTTAGGGACCCGCTGTACTGCCGTCTCATAGAAAGCTCCGAGGAAGGACGAATAACGCTTAGTATGTTTATGATAATATCGTAATTGTTGTTGATGGTGCAGTTTTGGACCTTTTTTTTTTCCCCCCCCTCAATCACAGCACCTTGGGACGGTTGCAGACATGCAGCCTCCTGTCAGATTATGCTGGCTATGCAGATGCCTCTTATACAATTAGGGGACAGTAATATTATAAAGGTAATATCAGTATGGTTAGCACTAATCTCAGTCTATTGGGTTACTGTATCGGGCCTGGGTGTGTAGATCATCTTTTGCCTTGCAGCCATTTCAGCAATATCCAGATTAAGCTTTAGGAATGATATCGTGGGAAGAATGGAGCATGGAGCATTCCATTTGCATGTCATTTGGTTGTTTTCAGTCTGCAAGCCATTTCATAGTTTCTGAACCTAGATCTTTGGGGATTTTAAGTGTTTATGCTTGTACAAATATTGCAGCACTTCCGTTGTTTCGAACTGAAGTCGCCCTCCCCCCAAATAAACTAAGGGTACACAAGGGTTAGGGACATGCCTCCTTCAGATAAGCCCCAGAATTTGTGCCCTGATGTTTTTTGGCCAGCAAATTTCTCTACTCGAACCAAGTAAATCCATCCATCCGTTATCTTCAGCTTTCTCCACACAGGGTCACAGACCAGCGGGTCCCACCTGGGCACAAGGGCAGGAACAAACCTAAATGGGGCGCCAGTCCACCTTCGGGCACACAGTCAAGTATACAGTTATGCCACTTTAGGGCCACTTTAAAGAGACCAATTAACATTAATTAACGCACGTCTTTGGACTGTGGGTGAACCAGAGTCCCCAGAGTAAACCCGTGCAGACACGGGGAGGACACGCAGACCCCACACAGAAAGGACCCAGGCCGCTCTACCCTGGGATTGAACCCAGGGACTTTTTCTTAGCCTCCGTCACCAACTGTTAATATAGATATTAGAGTAAAAGACAATGGCAGTGCCTTTACATGATCGGAATAATCGAATAACTGCAGAAACTCCGTGTATACATGCCCTTGAGTATTCAGATAATGGGAAAACCTGCGGGTTTACCTGACCCACAAAGCCATCGGATTTCTTCTGTGCAACCAGCCAAACATCTCACAGAAAAACAGTTTGTGGAGTAAATTTCAAAAATTGCATATCAAATAATCAAATGATTTGTTTTCTTGACTATATACAGCACGTCAGAGTCTAAAAGTGTTCGATAGCCGTTTTACTGCCTTAATGGCGGTGTTGCCAGATCCTGCGAGACAAAGCCTGTCACCGCCCGTTGAAAAAAGAAGCCAAATACGGCCAAGTGTTTAAGACAGACGGGTTTTGCAACCACGACCGTTATGCAACCGGTACACATGCTGCGAGTAATCCCATAACTGAGTTAAAATCCTGCTCCCTTTATTGGTTCTAATCTGGTTTTTATTGCAACATGACCACTGGAATAATCAGATAATTGATGGGATTGTAAAGTGGCACGGTTGTTTTATTAAGTGCAGGTAAATGCACTCAGTAAGTCACACTTGGATCGTTCCATTGTCTGAAGTAGACTGCACGTCGACCACCGAGTCGGTTGTGTCCCAATGGTTTGTTTTGACAACGTGAAGTTCTTAGTCCAGTCGGTTTCTGGTTTGTTTTGCGGTCTCGCACGAGGGGAAAGCAAATCGGTTCCAGATCACTTCGCGTTTTATTTGCACACGATACGAATCACCCGTTCTGAAATCCTAACTATATTGTCCATTGCTCTTTACACAGTAGAACTGAGATCAGTTGTGGCCGTTTTGCTTTTAGGTTCGTTTTAGAATGAAATATTTCAAACGATATATATGTGAGAACCCCCTAAACTAACCAAACAAAAGCTTCACCCCTGCTTATCCTGCTCAGGGTGCCGAGCCTGTTCCAGCACAGGGCGCCAGTCCATCCACAAGTGTGGCGCTCGACCTTCGCGTTGTCCTCAGGCACTGCTGTTTCCAGCAGCTGGCTCTTGCCTCCGAGCCATAAGAGGGGAGCTGATGCAGCTAATGTAGATCCATGCAAATGTTTGGGCACCTCTGATCAAATTACACACCTGCCCAAACTTTCTCATCAGAATTCATACGCACAACAAACGCAGAACACGCCAAAGGTTCAGTTCTACAAGGTAACGAAGCCAGCACAGTTTCGCAGAGCTTCCGAATTCGACCAGTTGACGCAAAGGGATTTCCATACAACAGGCTGGCACAACGGCAAATCGAATCCTCGCTGTACATTTCTGCCTCTAGCTCGTCATCGCCAGGACAAAAAACGCCGCTTGCGTGTCCAGTTAATTGACGCACATAACGAGCGCGGACATTCCTGAAAAGTCCCCCAAAATGTGCAAACCACCCAGGAACAAAAGTTGATCAAAATTCCTCTCGGCTGGGTGATTGTGTTTTATATGATGCACTATAGCAAGACGTCCCAGCTGTACTAACACTGAGCAGCTGGGACAATAAAGTCATTTTATAAGCTCATCTCTGCCTCCATGAATTTTTAATCTCCCTGCTTTTAGGATTGAGGCTTTAATTCGAACACGTTTATAGGACAGAGGAAGGTGTGTGTGCTTCAGTGAATTATGACATAGAGGCTTTCTGTGATTGTTTCTGGAAATAATTAGTGGATAAAATAGAGTTTTGGTGTTTGGAGGCGTGCGGGTGTGTGTGTGTGTGTGTGTGAGTGTGTGTGTGTGTGTGTGTGTGTGTGTGTGTGTGTGAGAAAGAGAGAGAAAGAAAGAAGGCATAGTACACTTTAGCAGCAACTGCCTTTTAAGCTGTAAATACATATATATATATATATATATGTGTGTGTGTGTGTGTGTGTGTGTGTGTGTGTACTGGATGGTATGGTATGCTCATGTATTCTTTCAACCTCATATCACTCTGTCATTGTTACTTTGCCATAAACCGTTCCACATTCCAGACAGCTTACACATACGGGCTGGAATTTCAAACGGAATTCCAAAAAAATGAAGCTCTTCCTGCCGATCAGTGTTGCCGGGGGTTGTAGGGGACTGCCGGAAGCTACCCTGGTGCACCCTGCATGGGATGGCCAGCGATATACTGCATTTTAAAAGGTTTAAAATGTAATTAATTAAGATTCAAAAGACTAGTAGTCTACGTACATAAGTCCAAATGAAGGGGAATCTCTAGGAATAGGTGGACCTGGCAACTCGCATGATCCCGTGAGAAAAGACTTTACAGTCACTGTCGGTAAAAAGGAAAAAGTCCAAACAAAGCCACATCTTTGTAGTAGGAGGACCTGGCAACTGTCAGATAAGCTGTCTGGTATACATGCTGTGAGTAATCTGATTACTGGTTTAAAATCCAGCTCTGTCTATCAGATTTCTTAAATGGATTTCTAGATCGGGGTATGCTCTGTACGCATGACCACTTGAATAATGAGAGAACTGCAGAAATCAGACTATGTTTGGATTATTAAGTGCATGTAAATGCACTCATTGTGTTAAAAGTTCCCCATAAATTAAAATCCCTTTTTAAAATCTGTCAGCATTACGAGCTTCTGGATCCAATTGATTCCTAAAAGCTTTCACAACCCGTTCATTTCTGATGCGTTTACCTACCCTTAATTCCTTAAAAAAGGGATAAGGTTCCGGTACGGTTCTGTTACCTTCCCAATTTATAGGAACCTTAGTGGTAACCATTTTTAAAAAATAGATGCTGTTTTCATTCTGACTTTAGGAATATTGTGTGGGAAAAACCCTACAGGCTGAAGGAAAGTGCTGGATATTCTTAGTTTTCCTTTTCCTTTTGCTCTTACTTTCACCCCCTGCCCTCCTCCCATCCATCTCTCTCTCTCACACACACACACACACACACACACACACACACACAAGGATGCATTGAATACAATAGGAGTATCATAAGGATGCATTGATTGGTCCAGACATTAGACGCGATGCAAGTGTGTGTGTTTAGTCCAGCCACAAGCGCCCGTGTTGAGCTCAACCTCCATTTTTAATGTACTTGTACTAAGTAGCTGTAATCTTCTTCGTTAAACGGAGAAAACCAGAGAAACGCAGAAAAATGGGCCGACAGTGAAGATCAGGCTTTACTAATCCTGCATACGAGGGGCTCTGGCAAAAGCAGGCGTTCTTGCCAGGGCAGGCACCGAAGCGCAGATAGATGAAGCCAAAGAATCAAAACCCTTTCACAGGTGAGACCTGCAGATTTATTTTTTTTGGTCCAAAAATCTCACTTAAAAAAAACAAAACAAAAAACACTGATAATATCACATGCATATCATAATATCATAAGCACAGAAAACTCAGTTTCGCCAATTTGTTTCGAAAATTTTTCCCTTGGTGATAAAAAGCCGCCTCTCAAAAGCGAACTAA
>JAUZST010002522.1:0-17956 GCA_034779995.1 Parotocinclus haroldoi | reverse complement strand
ATAAACACAGGGAAGCTGCGTGTTTATGTTTTCTCATATCAGCTAGTTTTAACGATGATGCCTTTTAATTATGAGGCTTCGAGTCAGACTGCTAACTGGTTAATCCAGGTTAAACGTAGCTCAATCTCTTTGTGAATAAAGGTCCTGTTCTGACAATGTCCAAACGTAGAACATTTAGACATTTATACATGGCTCCCTGCATAAAACGGCGCTTAGGCTAAACTATATGATGCATTGGCAGCTTAACAATAAACGTGAAATCTGAATTAAAAAGTAAAATAAAATATACTGATATAGCTATATAAAATAATGTAATGAATGCCTGTTGCTGGGTGATTTGTTCCAGCTTATTAAATCTGAACATTAAGTTTTAATATTGGAGCGGTGATCACAGCCAGGGGGCGGACCGTCCTGGCTCCACCGATCATTGCCGTGACTCGCTGATCTTATTACTTTGGGAACATGTTGCCTGTGTGCGCTGTTCAGTGTCCATGGAGCGTGCAGGACTTGTGGGCGTGCTTGTGGGCGTGGTTTGTGTGAGTGAGGTGCGCCTGGAAGTTACCATCTTGGAGAATGTGTTCGCTGTATATGTGTTCGTGTCAAAGACGATTACAAACAGAACTATTCTGTTCTTTAAAACGGTTTTTATTACTAAACGTCATTTTTTGGTTACGGATTATTTCTTTTTTGGTTCTCAAAACTTTAGGACCTATTTTGACGCCATAGATTTGTTTCAGTAGTCACATGGTAAAGAAGGAAAAAAACGAATAATAACGATAATCGTTGCCCTCTGAATCGTAATCGAATCGAATCGTGAGGTGCCTAGAGATTCCCACCCCTAGTGAACGTAGGCCTTGTTGTGATTTGATGACTGTAACACTCACAGGTACATGAGGAGCAAGCTGCTCATCACTAGGATGAAGCGGCTCAGGTTCGAATAGAAATAGACGATGCTCAGGAAGACGGCGAAGCGAGACGCGGTGTACACCCAGTCCAACCAATCCCGTGCCACGTCCTCGTCGTCCTCCATCACAGGTCCGCCCTGAGCGTTCATGCGCAGGTTCTGGTTAGCACCTTCCGGGTTGATAAAGGCAGGGTCTGGAACGTTCTGGTTGGCTGGCAGGTTGTCGATCGGAGCCTGATTGGGTAGAGGGGCAGGTATGGGGGCTTGCTGTGGTGCGACAGGTACAGTCGTCACAGGAGAGGTGGCAGCGGCTGCCATGGCTGCTTGGCTGGAAGGTAAAGATCAAGTTTGATCAACAGAACAACGAGGACATCTCTTAGAGAGCAAAGGGACAGTTAAGTTGTTCTTATTAAACCTAGAATGAGCAACAGGAAAGGATACAAACAATTACTGTACAAGAATCCCTGCATTGTTGAATTTAAGGGGCATTTTTCCAGTGTTTCGTCCCTGCTTGTCTTTGTGAGACGTACCCAGCCCTTTGCACAGGTCATTATTATAGTACAGTCACACAGGGTCTGATGCACTGACCTGCCTCTACTCTCAGTCACAACTAATCATGCTTCAATGCTTAAACCTGGGTCACTGCAGGACATTTACAGCATTTATCCAGAGCGACTTGCAGCCCATACATTTCAAGCAATGGTGTGTTAAGGGTAGCTTGGCAGGTGGGATTTGAACCCAAGGCCATCAGGTCCAAAGTCCAGCACCTTAACCGCTAGGCTACCGCAGTCCTGGGACGGCACGTTAGACCGCTGCACTACCCGAGCCCTCATTATATAAAAAAAGGACAGAGTAACGAAAACTTTTCTTTTCTCATTCTGTTACTCACTTGTGTTTAGTAATCCCCTGTAATGTAGTAAACACAAAGGATACTAAAGATACAATAAACAACAATATCTATAGACCTCCATCTTCATTAAAAAGGTCACAGGTAGAGAATATTATTTATGTACACAAGGCACAAGGTTCCCAAACACATTCAAGTTGCCTCTGAATGACTAGAAAACTAGAATAAGCAAACCCTTGAGACCTGCTGCAAGAAAACATTCTTGCTTTTCAAATTTTAGAGATTGTACAAAGATAATTACTATATTGTATGAAATGTCTGATATCTGCTCATATCTGCTGTAACTAATAATAAACCTTAAACCTCAAGTATCCAAGCCGTCACTGTCCATTTCAGTTAACATCCTTTTACGAAGCATTTCACAGGTTTAGAGAAAGGCTCAAAAAATTAGGGGATATTTTGTTACGGGACATTTCATTTTGAGGCATCCTTTATTTTTTACGAGCAGTGAAACACTGCTAATAACATTAGTTTGAGAAACAAAATGCAAACGGTGAAAGGAAAACTAAAAGTACTAAAACAAAAATGAAAGTAATTAAGAACTAAACAATAGCATTAGGTATTTATGAGGGTTATTCCATTATTTGCTTACATGTTCGTTTGCATAAAACTTGGTTTTTACTTTGAGTGGTACCATTATGTGTACATTTGTTTTTTCTGTGCCGTCACCACAAAAATCAGGAACTTACAGTTGTATTAAGCAGCAATAATAAGTCATCAAATCATCAGCCTACTGTGCTGAATATAAAGAATGGTTTTCGTTCCAGAGGATTAAATGGAAAAAAGTGACAAAACTGAGACTGGTCAAAAACTGTCATTCACGATCAATGAGTCATGGACTTATTAAGTACATGTTTTACTATTTCAGAGTCAAGCTGCTTTAGCAAGGCACAATCATAACATGAATAGATCAACAATTAATACAGTCGCGTACAGTACAAAGTGAGTTCGTACTTACTACTGCATGTAGTATTGGCGAGCATACATGTGCTGTAACCACAAGAGTTGCTGGGGACTGTACAGAGAGTAAGTAGGGAAAGCTGGATGGGACATGGGTGCTGCTCCAGGTCTGGATAGAGAAGCCAAATCATTACACAGTGACATACAATAGCTCCAATACCCAAATATGAACAGAAGAACAGTTCTCATCATTTAGTAGATTCTTTCCCTCCCACATCGTCTGTGTCAGCCACTCCATTAAACTTTCCCAGTCAGATTACCCGGGGAGGAACAGAAGAAACTCACGTTGATGTGCTCGAGTCGGTGCCTGTGGCAGGCCACGCATCAGCGGTGGCAGCGGGGGAATTACGGCCCCGCTGTCTGAGGCCGTCACTAGAGTGCGCCGTAGGTCCAGATGGCACTGTGGGCGCAGGATCTGTGCTCTGCTGAGTCTGAGAGGGCTGCTCTGCTGGTCTGACCTGCGTCATGAGTGACAGAAACGGCTGATTTGAATACGAGAAGCCAAAGACGCAAGACAGAAAGAGAGCCTGAAAATAGCCGGCGTGGTGTTTGCGTCAGATGCAAAGTTGCACTCTCCGGGGGATTGTAATGAGTACAGCTGTGAGAGTTTGTTCTTGGTCTCCCATCGAGCTAGATCTGCTTTCCCCAGACAGCCTCTAGTTCTCGCTGATGCACAGAGAGTAATAACGTACTGGCACTGTCAGCAGGGTGCAGCCCCAGCCAGAACCTTCTGGAAATGCAACTTCTGCTCAGTTTTGCTACAGAATCCAATCAACAACATTGAGTCATGCAACACTTGCTTTGTAAAATTTTGCACAAAGCACTCAAACAAGGGTCAGTTAGAATTTTTTTTGCCCCCAAATTCGAATAAAGCTTCAGATCGCGAACATGGGCGTATTAAATAAAGCACTCAGTGGTGCGTTCGTCTTAAGGCCCACAGACGTGGGTAACAGTGCACCAATATGCTATCACCAAAAAAAAAACCCCAACAGGAGAACAGAAGAACTAGGGCGCGATCATAGGCATACGACGTATAAGATATGATTTGATTATTATATTACGTATATTATATGAGGTGGGATTTTGAGACACACCCTCAGACTTCGTGACACGAGTCCCAGAAGACGAGATGAAACCTCAATGGCTATAAAGCTCCACTTTAGTTTCTATGTTACGTGTGTATTGAATATTATTATAGTATAGACTTTATAATCAACGAATTGCATAAGTATACATGTAAATACATTTGGGGGGTCAGGAAGGGATTCATTCTATTTACAGTACTTCTTATGGGACTTCAAAGAAATCAGAGTTTGAACCACCTCCTGGAACCAATTAAGTTCCGATGTTCCGCTGCATATTAATGCCAGAACTCTGTGAAGGTGTTTAGCAACCAACGCTCCACTGCAAACTTAGTACAGGAAAGTTTTAACGTCGTTTTAAAATGTTGGCGCCATGCAGAAATGGCATTTTAAATAAAGACGAGTCCGTTTTGTCCTTCTCAGGGCTGGATTCATATCTGGCCTTTAACAAGGCCGTGATCCTGATTTGTCTCTGCATTTCGGGCAGAGGTCTTGTTGAAAATGTACCGAAATAATCCAAAAACGAATCCAAAACCTAGATGTTGTTCTTTAAGAAACTTCTTCAGTTGTGGGAATCCTTGCTGCAATATCCTGCAATATGTGGCTTTTCACAGTGAGCAGCTCCGCTGTACCACCGGCTAAGACGCCTCCAACACCATGCCACCTTTCCCTACACGCTTAAACGTCGTAGAGATGCAGTTATTTCTCAGCAGGCCTTCAGATAATCATCATTCTATATGACTTCGCTGAATCGCTCGCAATCAAAACTTTCCATATTTCGGCCAAAACCTCATCAGAGGCTTTTCTCAGAGAGCGATGGCTTTTTAACACCTAGACACAAAGCATGCACAAGACAATCTACCGCTGATTAAACCACTGGTTGAGTCGTTTCATGTAGGTCTGACCAACGTGCATGGATTTTAAGACCGATGGGCTCACCTTGGGTTTGGCCCCCTGCTGAGAAGCTGAAAACGGGGGTCTGAACGTGCACACGAGGTGAAGAGCGGGTACAAGATCCGTCTGTAAAGACAGAAACGTACATTAAGTATAAACTATACATCTTATATAGGTTATATTATACACCAGTGTTACGAAGCCAAACCATATATGTTATGTTAGTTAAAATTATAATAAAACGTCATTACAAATGGTCACTACAAAAGACGTGACCACTAGATGGAACCCAACTTTCATTACATTTAAGCCTTCTGCGGACACCCTTATCTAGTACAACTTAAAACTGATACAATCTAGCAATTGAGGGTTCGGGGCCTTGCTCAAGAGCCAAACAGTGGCAGCTTTGTAGTGCTGGAACTTGACCTCAAACTTCAGTTTAATCCTCCAGTATGTACCTGAACCAATACAGTCATCTCAACATTTTCTACAAAATTGTATTTATAAACATTTTTCCCCACCCCTGAGTTCGCCCCTCACACGTTGGTAATTATTTTATTATCTCTGCTCATGGGAAAACAAGTTCCAAGATATAACAGTGTAAATTTGCTGTGTCCTCAAAATAACAACACGCAGCCATTAATGTCTAAACCGCTGGCAACTTGTGCCCAATTAGCCATTTTCCCTCCCTGGTATCATGTGACTCACGAGTGTTACAAGATCTCGGGTGTGACCTTGTGTGAAAAACATTTGACTTGACTATGGTGGTCATTGATATTTCAAATGATTATTCAAGCACTTTCATATTGCACTATAGGTCACATAGTAACAGTCAAAACCTGACTATTAATGCATTTCTTATATTTATTTTCACCATTTTATTCACCTTACTGTCGTGAAAAGATTTGATGCCGAGACACGTAGCTGCTGGAGCTTCATGAAACATTTACATGTTATCTGAAAAATCCTTAGGTTAATGACCTAACATGCATGCCATCTGCAGCAGTAGTGGTATGTGGTCTTCCTATTGCATTTTCCGTAAGAGCCACGTTCACTGCAGCGTTTGGTGTTTGTTCCCTGGCGTCTGATTTGCTGAAACTAAAAACTATTTGCTAGTATACTACTTAGTATCATACTACTAAAAGCTATATGCTATTTTACTAAATAACAAACTATCATATCTCCGTATTTATGGGATGATGATGATGATGATTCGCTTTTCTTAGTTCAGCCTTTGTGCCAGATTACTGATTATTTAATCACAAAAGGAATATTTGAATTGATCTTTTTAGGGTTTTGCGTCACTAAATACAACCTTTGCATATTTATTCTTTTGTGGCAGGGCAGGTGTAGTCCTTTCCGTCTTTTCCCTATCGTTAGGAAGTCCATGATTATTGCTGCTTTGTCTTTACTGAAATCTCTTTTGCGGTTACAGATACTTACTGCATTCAGGCACAACTTTTCCCCTCTTGTTAGCTATAGGTACTTTGGTCGAACACTGGCCACTCTCCTTTTATAGAGTGTCTGATGGGATATTTCTTATAGGAAAGTTACTTAGTACCCATTCTATCTTACCACTGTGTGTATATATATATATATATATATATATATATATATATATACACACAGTGGTAAGATAGAATGGGTACTAAGTAACTTTCCTATAAGAAATATCCCATCAGACACTCTATAAAAGGAGAGTGGCCAGTGTTCGACCAAAGTACCTATAGCTAACAAGAGGGGAAAAGTTGTGCCTGAATGCAGTAAGTATCTGTAACCGCAAAAGAGATTTCAGTAAAGACAAAGCAGCAATAATCATGGACTTCCTAACGATAGGGAAAAGACGGAAAGGACTACACCTGCCCTGCCACAAAAGAATAAATATGCAAAGGTTGTATTTAGTGACGCAAAACCCTAAAAAGATCAATTCAAATATTCCTTTTGTGATTAAATAATCAGTAATCTGGCACAAAGGCTGAACTAAGAAAAGCGAATCATCATCATCATCATCCCATAAATACGGAGATATGATAGTTTGTTATTTAGTAAAATAGCATATAGCTTTTAGTAGTATGATACTAAGTAGTATACTAGCAAATAGTTTTTAGTTTCAGCAAATCAGACGCCAGGGAACAAACACCAAACGCTGCAGTGAACGTGGCTCTTACGGAAAATGCAATAGGAAGACCACATACCACTACTGCTGCAGATGGCATGCATGTTAGGTCATTAACCTAAGGATTTTTCAGATAACATGTAAATGTTTCATGAAGCTCCAGCAGCTACGTGTCTCGGCATCAAATCTTTTCACGACAGTAAGGTGAATAAAATGGTGAAAATAAATATAAGAAATGCATTAATAGTCAGGTTTTGACTGTTACTATGTGACCTATAGTGCAATATGAAAGTGCTTGAATAATCATTTGAAATATCAATGACCACCATAGTCAAGTCAAATGTTTTTCACACAAGGTCACACCCGAGATCTTGTAACACTCGTGAGTCACATGATACCAGGGAGGGAAAATGGCTAATTGGGCACAAGTTGCCAGCGGTTTAGACATTAATGGCTGCGTGTTGTTATTTTGAGGACACAGCAAATTTACACTGTTATATCTTGGAACTTGTTTTCCCATGAGCAGAGATAATAAAATAATTACCAACGTGTGAGGGGCGAACTCAGGGGTGGGGAAAAATGTTTATAAATACAATTTTGTAGAAAATGTTGAGATGACTGTATTGGTTCAGGTACATACTGGAGGATTAAACTGAAGTTTGAGGTCAAGTTCCAGCACTACAAAGCTGCCACTGTTTGGCTCTTGAGCAAGGCCCCGAACCCTCAATTGCTAGATTGTATCAGTTTTAAGTTGTACTAGATAAGGGTGTCCGCAGAAGGCTTAAATGTAATGAAAGTTGGGTTCCATCTAGTGGTCACGTCTTTTGTAGTGACCATTTGTAATGACGTTTTATTATAATTTTAACTAACATAACATATATGGTTTGGCTTCGTAACACTGGTGTATAATATAACCTATATAAGATGTATAGTTTATACTTAATGTACGTTTCTGTCTTTACAGACGGATCTTGTACCCGCTCTTCACCTCGTGTGCACGTTCAGACCCCCGTTTTCAGCTTCTCAGCAGGGGGCCAAACCCAAGGTGAGCCCATCGGTCTTAAAATCCATGCACGTTGGTCAGACCTACATGAAACGACTCAACCAGTGGTTTAATCAGCGGTAGATTGTCTTGTGCATGCTTTGTGTCTAGGTGTTAAAAAGCCATCGCTCTCTGAGAAAAGCCTCTGATGAGGTTTTGGCCGAAATATGGAAAGTTTTGATTGCGAGCGATTCAGCGAAGTCATATAGAATGATGATTATCTGAAGGCCTGCTGAGAAATAACTGCATCTCTACGACGTTTAAGCGTGTAGGGAAAGGTGGCATGGTGTTGGAGGCGTCTTAGCCGGTGGTACAGCGGAGCTGCTCACTGTGAAAAGCCACATATTGCAGGATATTGCAGCAAGGATTCCCACAACTGAAGAAGTTTCTTAAAGAACAACATCTAGGTTTTGGATTCGTTTTTGGATTATTTCGGTACATTTTCAACAAGACCTCTGCCCGAAATGCAGAGACAAATCAGGATCACGGCCTTGTTAAAGGCCAGATATGAATCCAGCCCTGAGAAGGACAAAACGGACTCGTCTTTATTTAAAATGCCATTTCTGCATGGCGCCAACATTTTAAAACGACGTTAAAACTTTCCTGTACTAAGTTTGCAGTGGAGCGTTGGTTGCTAAACACCTTCACAGAGTTCTGGCATTAATATGCAGCGGAACATCGGAACTTAATTGGTTCCAGGAGGTGGTTCAAACTCTGATTTCTTTGAAGTCCCATAAGAAGTACTGTAAATAGAATGAATCCCTTCCTGACCCCCCAAATGTATTTACATGTATACTTATGCAATTCGTTGATTATAAAGTCTATACTATAATAATATTCAATACACACGTAACATAGAAACTAAAGTGGAGCTTTATAGCCATTGAGGTTTCATCTCGTCTTCTGGGACTCGTGTCACGAAGTCTGAGGGTGTGTCTCAAAATCCCACCTCATATAATATACGTAATATAATAATCAAATCATATCTTATACGTCGTATGCCTATGATCGCGCCCTAGTTCTTCTGTTCTCCTGTTGGGGTTTTTTTTTTGGTGATAGCATATTGGTGCACTGTTACCCACGTCTGTGGGCCTTAAGACGAACGCACCACTGAGTGCTTTATTTAATACGCCCATGTTCGCGATCTGAAGCTTTATTCGAATTTGGGGGCAAAAAAAATTCTAACTGACCCTTGTTTGAGTGCTTTGTGCAAAATTTTACAAAGCAAGTGTTGCATGACTCAATGTTGTTGATTGGATTCTGTAGCAAAACTGAGCAGAAGTTGCATTTCCAGAAGGTTCTGGCTGGGGCTGCACCCTGCTGACAGTGCCAGTACGTTATTACTCTCTGTGCATCAGCGAGAACTAGAGGCTGTCTGGGGAAAGCAGATCTAGCTCGATGGGAGACCAAGAACAAACTCTCACAGCTGTACTCATTACAATCCCCCGGAGAGTGCAACTTTGCATCTGACGCAAACACCACGCCGGCTATTTTCAGGCTCTCTTTCTGTCTTGCGTCTTTGGCTTCTCGTATTCAAATCAGCCGTTTCTGTCACTCATGACGCAGGTCAGACCAGCAGAGCAGCCCTCTCAGACTCAGCAGAGCACAGATCCTGCGCCCACAGTGCCATCTGGACCTACGGCGCACTCTAGTGACGGCCTCAGACAGCGGGGCCGTAATTCCCCCGCTGCCACCGCTGATGCGTGGCCTGCCACAGGCACCGACTCGAGCACATCAACGTGAGTTTCTTCTGTTCCTCCCCGGGTAATCTGACTGGGAAAGTTTAATGGAGTGGCTGACACAGACGATGTGGGAGGGAAAGAATCTACTAAATGATGAGAACTGTTCTTCTGTTCATATTTGGGTATTGGAGCTATTGTATGTCACTGTGTAATGATTTGGCTTCTCTATCCAGACCTGGAGCAGCACCCATGTCCCATCCAGCTTTCCCTACTTACTCTCTGTACAGTCCCCAGCAACTCTTGTGGTTACAGCACATGTATGCTCGCCAATACTACATGCAGTAGTAAGTACGAACTCACTTTGTACTGTACGCGACTGTATTAATTGTTGATCTATTCATGTTATGATTGTGCCTTGCTAAAGCAGCTTGACTCTGAAATAGTAAAACATGTACTTAATAAGTCCATGACTCATTGATCGTGAATGACAGTTTTTGACCAGTCTCAGTTTTGTCACTTTTTTCCATTTAATCCTCTGGAACGAAAACCATTCTTTATATTCAGCACAGTAGGCTGATGATTTGATGACTTATTATTGCTGCTTAATACAACTGTAAGTTCCTGATTTTTGTGGTGACGGCACAGAAAAAACAAATGTACACATAATGGTACCACTCAAAGTAAAAACCAAGTTTTATGCAAACGAACATGTAAGCAAATAATGGAATAACCCTCATAAATACCTAATGCTATTGTTTAGTTCTTAATTACTTTCATTTTTGTTTTAGTACTTTTAGTTTTCCTTTCACCGTTTGCATTTTGTTTCTCAAACTAATGTTATTAGCAGTGTTTCACTGCTCGTAAAAAATAAAGGATGCCTCAAAATGAAATGTCCCGTAACAAAATATCCCCTAATTTTTTGAGCCTTTCTCTAAACCTGTGAAATGCTTCGTAAAAGGATGTTAACTGAAATGGACAGTGACGGCTTGGATACTTGAGGTTTAAGGTTTATTATTAGTTACAGCAGATATGAGCAGATATCAGACATTTCATACAATATAGTAATTATCTTTGTACAATCTCTAAAATTTGAAAAGCAAGAATGTTTTCTTGCAGCAGGTCTCAAGGGTTTGCTTATTCTAGTTTTCTAGTCATTCAGAGGCAACTTGAATGTGTTTGGGAACCTTGTGCCTTGTGTACATAAATAATATTCTCTACCTGTGACCTTTTTAATGAAGATGGAGGTCTATAGATATTGTTGTTTATTGTATCTTTAGTATCCTTTGTGTTTACTACATTACAGGGGATTACTAAACACAAGTGAGTAACAGAATGAGAAAAGAAAAGTTTTCGTTACTCTGTCCTTTTTTTATATAATGAGGGCTCGGGTAGTGCAGCGGTCTAACGTGCCGTCCCAGGACTGCGGTAGCCTAGCGGTTAAGGTGCTGGACTTTGGACCTGATGGCCTTGGGTTCAAATCCCACCTGCCAAGCTACCCTTAACACACCATTGCTTGAAATGTATGGGCTGCAAGTCGCTCTGGATAAATGCTGTAAATGTCCTGCAGTGACCCAGGTTTAAGCATTGAAGCATGATTAGTTGTGACTGAGAGTAGAGGCAGGTCAGTGCATCAGACCCTGTGTGACTGTACTATAATAATGACCTGTGCAAAGGGCTGGGTACGTCTCACAAAGACAAGCAGGGACGAAACACTGGAAAAATGCCCCTTAAATTCAACAATGCAGGGATTCTTGTACAGTAATTGTTTGTATCCTTTCCTGTTGCTCATTCTAGGTTTAATAAGAACAACTTAACTGTCCCTTTGCTCTCTAAGAGATGTCCTCGTTGTTCTGTTGATCAAACTTGATCTTTACCTTCCAGCCAAGCAGCCATGGCAGCCGCTGCCACCTCTCCTGTGACGACTGTACCTGTCGCACCACAGCAAGCCCCCATACCTGCCCCTCTACCCAATCAGGCTCCGATCGACAACCTGCCAGCCAACCAGAACGTTCCAGACCCTGCCTTTATCAACCCGGAAGGTGCTAACCAGAACCTGCGCATGAACGCTCAGGGCGGACCTGTGATGGAGGACGACGAGGACGTGGCACGGGATTGGTTGGACTGGGTGTACACCGCGTCTCGCTTCGCCGTCTTCCTGAGCATCGTCTATTTCTATTCGAACCTGAGCCGCTTCATCCTAGTGATGAGCAGCTTGCTCCTCATGTACCTGTGAGTGTTACAGTCATCAAATCACAACAAGGCCTACGTTCACTAGGGGTGGGAATCTCTAGGCACCTCACGATTCGATTCGATTACGATTCAGAGGGCAACGATTATCGTTATTATTCGTTTTTTTCCTTCTTTACCATGTGACTACTGAAACAAATCTATGGCGTCAAAATAGGTCCTAAAGTTTTGAGAACCAAAAAAGAAATAATCCGTAACCAAAAAATGACGTTTAGTAATAAAAACCGTTTTAAAGAACAGAATAGTTCTGTTTGTAATCGTCTTTGACACGAACACATATACAGCGAACACATTCTCCAAGATGGTAACTTCCAGGCGCACCTCACTCACACAAACCACGCCCACAAGCACGCCCACAAGTCCTGCACGCTCCATGGACACTGAACAGCGCACACAGGCAACATGTTCCCAAAGTAATAAGATCAGCGAGTCACGGCAATGATCGGTGGAGCCAGGACGGTCCGCCCCCTGGCTGTGATCACCGCTCCAATATTAAAACTTAATGTTCAGATTTAATAAGCTGGAACAAATCACCCAGCAACAGGCATTCATTACATTATTTTATATAGCTATATCAGTATATTTTATTTTACTTTTTAATTCAGATTTCACGTTTATTGTTAAGCTGCCAATGCATCATATAGTTTAGCCTAAGCGCCGTTTTATGCAGGGAGCCATGTATAAATGTCTAAATGTTCTACGTTTGGACATTGTCAGAACAGGACCTTTATTCACAAAGAGATTGAGCTACGTTTAACCTGGATTAACCAGTTAGCAGTCTGACTCGAAGCCTCATAATTAAAAGGCATCATCGTTAAAACTAGCTGATATGAGAAAACATAAACACGCAGCTTCCCTGTGTTTATCAACGACCGTTTTCTAATCGGGGTAAAAGAGTGACGTTTTTTTCGCTGACGTAGCGGAGCTTAACTCCAGCAGCCAGTGGTTGCCTAGATCCCGCCCTCCTGTCAAATCGGGTCTAGAAGTCAAAAACGAGAAACTTTTTGAAGCGAAAGCAAGACCGAGAGAAACGCAACGGGGGGAAAAAGCGCAAAGAAAGCGAGAGCGGCTACTTCAAGAATATTAAACTCAAACTAGACGTTCCAGAGCTCAGTTAGTGATGCTAATGTGTAAGAACAGAAGCTGGTCTACATGGTCAGACGCAAGCGTGCTCGATTATCGATTATTGACATTTGTTCATCGATTCCGAAATCGGTAACATCTGAATCGCGATGTATTGAAAAATCACCCCACCCCACCCCACCCCACCCCACCCTACCCCTAACGTTCACATTACAAGCCCCGTTGCTCAAATCAGATTTTTTATGCTCCGATCGGATTTGCCCATCTTGATAGTTTCCATTCACAATGGAAAGCTGACTGCTGCGTTAATAGATGCCTTCTTACACTTTGCCTGGAGATTCTTTATTATTTTTTTTTTTTTGGCTTTGTAGCTGCGCTTGTATCTGATCTGGGATCACATATGAAAGTGACTAACAAAATCAGATCCGAGTCGCAACGGGGAACAATTGGATGCGTCACTTTAGCTTGGTAATGTGAACGTAGTCATACAGTGTGTGGATGTTCTCATAGTATTGTGTAGCGCTATAGTTATTGTCTCATTTTTACTCGGCCTCGGGGTAAGGTGGACTCAAAGTCTAGTCTGTGTGTGTCTGTGTGTGTCTGTGTGTGTCAGGTAACACTAATTATATCTGGACAGGATTTCTTATCGTTGTTGAATATGATCATCAGAACGATCTTTTGCAACAAACGTTTTTGTTTAATTACTGACCGCGCTTAGATAAATGGATCGAACAGATCATACGTATTTATTTGCACACACGTTGACGTTAGATAAAATTAAGGCGCGAAACGTGTGGTCCTAAAAAGAAGAGGATGTCCAAACGAACCCTGTAATGACCGTCGTAGTCGTTGGAAAAGTGGGGATTGTTTAAGTGTGATGGAATTATCACGCACGCCCAGGCACACTGTGAGAAGCAACACAGCCTGTGACAAACTGCTTCACTTTCTAAGCAAACCACGGCTCGATTAGGGTCAAGGACTCTCCATCTGCAGCCGCCGATAAACTTTATCTGCATAGTCGTAGCTGGATAGCAGGCTTTTCCACTGCGCTTAGCATTGCCTCTCCTCTGAGGCAATGATTAGCCTGGTCGGTGGAGCTAATCTTCTCCCTCTGTCAGTAGACATGACCTTGTGGTGTAAACAGCCTACAGTATTTCCAGCAACACTGCTGTGAAAGTGAAGCATGATGTACAACGCTACCGGGTAGAGGTTTGGAAACAAAGGCGTGTGCTTTCAAGTTTTTCTATGAGATAAGGTACGTTTGAAAAGCGGTTAAACTTGTACCTCTGGGGTGGGGTACGTGGGTAAGCTTCTGGGGAGGGTCCTTTGAGGAATTTACTGGAAGATGGAGGCTGGCTTTCTTTTCGTTTAAGCTGAGGTTTATGCTTAAGCTCAGAATAGCAGCTGCATACACGCTAGACTATATTTAAATGGAACGTATGACAGCGGGTTCATTCTGGATGTCTCCTAAATGTCCCCCTCTGTTCTGTGTAGGCACACTGCAGGCTGGTTCCAGTTCAGAAACAGAGCTCAGGCCCAGCCCCCTAACCGGGCAGTACCAGAGGTTGTTCAGAACCGGAACCAGGACGAACAGCCAGAGGTGAGTTTGTCAGCCGAATCCCGTGCGTTTACAATAACCGAGTTGTTGGGATGATCTAAAGTCTAATCTGGAATTCGCTGGGCGCAGGCAGAGGTACGTTCCTAGAACAGGGCAACAGTCCATGGCAGTGTCCTGTAAGTGTACCACCTGACCAACACATGGTGCAGTGCTTCCGAAAAGCTTTGCATGGGGACGCAGCAAGGCAGAGGAACGTGTATGGTGGGGGGGTACCATGTGATGTGATGCCAGAACAATCTGAGATCAATTCCCTTGAGTATTTAACCCTACGTAATGCGAACGTGGTTTTGTCTCTTCGCACGTCCAGTCAAAACAAACCAATGACGTTATCTTTTGACAACGACGGCACATAGGAAAAAGAAGAAGAAATATGTCTTAGCCTTTTACGGACCAAGGGACAAATTTGTCCCTTCTGTGAAATGGACGCCAAATGCTTTTGAAACAACAGTCGTGAAGGGGCTTAAAAAAGTAACAACGAAGACATTTTTTCCTGCAACACTTCACCTTTCGGGACCGTAGGCCTGTTTCAATCGCATTTGGCGTCCATTTACAAGTAGGGACAAACGCGTCCCTTGGTACATAAAGGGTTAAGTGTAGTGAAGTGTTGCAGGAAAAAAATGCCTTGTGTTTCTTTTTAACTAATTTCAGGGTTGTTTCAATTGCATTTGGTGTCCATTTAAAACTACGGGAAAAACTTTTTCAAACTTTATTGACCTGAGATGTTCTGCAAAGGTTTCAAGGAATATCCCAACAAGGCACTTTTTTTTTTTTTTTGCCTTTTTTTTGTTTTTCTGTCACGTCTCAAAGCAAATCTGTCTGTCCCATCATGTTAAAAAGCAGCTGGCAGGTCTGGACGTATTACTGATGGACAGTAGAGGTGATTTCAAGTTAATCACGGCACATATGACACAATAAAATAAAAAAACATACCCTAAATACCAATACTATACCCTCTATACCCTTAAACCATGAACGTATTTAGGAATTAAAGCAGTTTTATTTCAGAACAGCATTTCTATGGTGATCTATGCATTTTTTATGGGAATCTTACAACAGAAAGAAAATAAGTGAAAGCATACTGGGAGAATGTACATGTACGTTCAGAATTTAAAAACGTAATTAAATATATTTTAAAGTTAAATCTCTATGCTCATTTCTATGTGAATTAGATTTTAAAATACCTGCAATAATTTCAGGACAGTAGACCTCAGGAGACAACTGCTTTCAGTCAGTTCCACTGTTCATTCCAGTGGGGTTTGGAAGCAAAAGATGGGTGTACATGTGTGTTGTCACTTACAAACGTGGTACGCGGCTTAAAAATTTCAGGAACTTCAGGATCTGCCACCTGACACTAAAGTAGGCTGCAGTAGTAAATGAAGTTTTGTGTCTTACTAAAAGGTGGCGCCACCTGCTGACGTGGGGGATGCAGACAGAGAGGGCGAAGCTGGAATTCAGTCGAACATGACTGCGGTCCCTGTGTCCCCAGTGAGACCCAACCTTCTCTGGACTGCCTGGTTTTTCTTCAAAGCCTTCTTTGCCTCACTGATCCCCGAGGCTCCAGGAGCCATGGCCAACTGAGCACAGCTGGACCCGTATGAAACGACTGTACCCAACAGGACTGCTTTTAGTGGGGCGTTGTGAACGTCGAGTCAGCGTTTGCCGGCTCACCCTTTACTCTATGCAGAGAAGCTCAAAGATCAACCGTTCAGCACTTTCAGGCTGTTTGGTGTCACGACCAAAACAAAACCAGATCTCTTCCTTTGGCCCTCGCGCTTGTGTATATAGTGTAAATGCTCATCCAACGGTAATTTTATGTACAGTTTTTGCACAGCACTTTACTTCCTCTTCCTGATGCCGTTGGTCAGCCAGCATGACCGGTTTTTTTCATCAGGGCTTCATTTTCCACACCCAGAGAGCTTAGCAAGATCTTAGCATAACTGGGATTCAAATCTGTGTACTATTGCCTTCTGAGACCGAGAGCCATGTTGCTGCATTCCATTATACTGGGGCGTGTACAAGCTCCCAAAAAAAAAAAACGCTTTCTAGTGCTTCTAATCCGTAAAACAAGGACACTCAAAACGCAGGGAATGATTGATAATTTGTAGCCGTCTGCACTGTAACGAAATAATATATTGAAATGTTAGACTTCACTGCCTGGCACTTCTGTAGTCACAAATGTTACAAAAGTCTCATCTTATCATACAACCCCAAATCAGGAAAAAGTGGGCACGGTATGGAAAATGCAAATAATAATTAAAAAAAAGCAGCAACTTGTATTTGACTGGCTTTGACTTTTATTTCATGGCAGATATTTCATGTTCTGTCTGACTGACTTTTTTCATTTGTTAATAAACATCCATTCCTGTAAACACATTTTGGGCTAGGGGCAATTTAGGGCTAGTAATGAGGTAAAAAAGTTGATGACAACAGGTGATTGTAATCACGATTTAGTACAGTGAAACTTTCAGTTTCCAGGAAAGGCAGAGTCTTTGAGGAGCAAAAGATTTGAAGTTTGTCAACAAATGCATGAGAAATGTATTTGTATTTGTTTAAAAAACGATGTTCCTCAAAAAAAGATTAGAAGGGATCTCCATATTTCAGTCCTAACCTTTTCTGATTTGATTTGGCTGTTTAATGGGAAACCATCAGGAATGAAAAGATAATTATTAGAATATCAGTTTTGAAACTCTTAAGGCGTGGGGGATTCATCAAATTAAGTTGCTGTTTAAATGCTATTTTCACAAATGGGATAAACATCCACGCAATCTGTAAACAGTAGGTTTTTAAACTTTTTTAGCTATTTATTTATTTGCTTTTTAAATATTAGAAATCAATGCATTTATTAACGTGTAATTACCAAAAACCACGGTTCATATTTCCCGAGAACTTCCTGGAAATATTGGCGCGCCCTGTGGATCATTTTGAACTTCTGTTGACGCTACTCTCTGGCGCGACCGAATTGAAATTAGAGTTAAATGATTGATAGCTGGCATGTAACTAAGAGCAGCTTTCATTATTTAAGGGCTTTTTATGAGCCAGAGCCGGAACGTTTTTGGGGTTTGGTTAAAATTGGAACTAACTTCTTATTGTTCTGCGCCTATCGCGTTCCATGTCGTTATTATTTTATCGCCCAGACCTACGTTTACTTTTTGTCTTGCAAACGGTGGAGTGTATTGAACAGTGCAGGAGTGAGCAAGCATAAAGATAAATGTGCAGAAAAGTGAACATGAAGAGGAGTATGAAAATAACTTTTAATCCTTCTTTGGGGAAATGTTTTAAAATATTTTAATATTTGATCTGATTTGGGTCCTCTATCATGTCAATGGAAAGTCCCCGCCAGAAGTGTGTGTGTGTATGCGTGTGTGTGTATGCGTGTGTGTGTATGCGTGTGTGTGTATGCGTGTGTGTGTATGCGTGTGTG
>JAUZST010002521.1:0-17956 GCA_034779995.1 Parotocinclus haroldoi | reverse complement strand
ATACCTTCTCTTGACAGACTGCACTTGAACAAAATCAAGAAAGTGGTGGGCGTGGTCACCTCCCGCTGGTTTTGCTCCACTGGTTCGGAACATGGCTACCATCTTGTTAGCCACTATATTGGATCAAGGGCAGGTTTTTCTAATGGGAAGGTGGCCATGTAGCATAACAGAGAAGACCAGGATAGTCTCCGAATTTAATCGCTGCAATTCGCCACCGATATATTGTGCATGACAAATTTCCTGCGATTTTCTATCATTCTAAATGCATTATTTGCATAGTTTACTTTTTAATATACAATCTAGAGCAGGGGTCACCAACCTTTTTGAAACCAAAAGCTACTATAAGAGTTTGGAGTGATATGAAGGGCTACTTGTTTAATACAGACTTTACAACACAATTATACTCTTCAACTTGAATAATAATCATGATCAATATTTGTAAAGACACGGTCTGATCAACATTAACAACAATTTACCATGGTTAAAAACACATTTTTGTTTGTATACATTTCTGTTATTCCCAATTTTTCAACATTTAAAAAAGGTCAGTAATGACATCTGATATTTTTTGTAAATATGTTTATTTATTAACAAGCTAACAAATGTACCTCACACCAAATAAAATCGTAAACATTTTCACTGGTCTCTGAAAAAAAGACCACCGTTTGTGGGTCGGTAGTTTGGCGCGGAAGCTTTTGTGGCTTTGTGAAGTACTTCTTCCCAGTCATTGTTAAAATGGTACGATTCATTTAGCCTTTCTGTCATGTTTTTCTAAAACAAAAAAACATCTCGCTTACCGTCGCTAGCTTGTCTTAGCAAAGTTTGTGACAGAGGTCTTGCACACGGTATTTATCTTTGACCTCAGAAAAAACCTTGACATTTTAATATTCAGTATTGACATTTTAAAAACTAGCCAAATCATAAATGTTATTGAATACAAAAACAACGATACAATCACATAACATTTTTAGACGACGCTCCAAGGTGCTATTTTTAGAAAATGCCCTGCTGGCACAGTGTTGGCTACCCCTGATCTAGACTAACCAAGGATGTTGCACTGAAGGTTTGCTTCTCATCATAATACACACCACTCACAAAAAAGGGGATGTTTCAGTTTTTGTGAGCTGTGTATTTAGAGTTTTTTTTTCTCGTCTGTTACTGTAAGCTAGTTAGGGCTGTAGGTCTAGATTGGCGTAAAGCAGCTTCGAGACAATGCCGTGCTGTAAAAAGCGCTATAGAAATAAATCTTTCTGTAACCTTGTAACATGACACCTTCTCTTTGCCTACACACACGTTAGCTGTATTTTCCGGTGTATTCAACCAGCATGTTGCTGATATTCAGCTAAATGACATTGCACAATGGTTAATAACACTATATAATGCTTTTCACACTTGCTTGACTGACTCCGCTGCTGACTGACATTGCGGTGCCTCACCTTTCAGCTCTGAATAGCTTAAAGAGTGCCTGTGGCCTTTGTATTTGCATTTTCGAGTAGTTTGTAAACCATGTAATTATTTGCCCGGGAAGGGTTCTGCGTCAGTTTAATGCAGAGTACGAGTATGACATGAATCATTCAGATCATCATATCTCATGAACTTTGCATGGGCTAAGATAGCATGACAGCCAAAAAATACTGCAGCTCTGTAAATAAAAGTGAACTGGGTCAATAGTTGAATATTTATTTAGCCAGTAATTGCTCCGACAGTAAAGTGAGATGAGGTGTGAAACGTTTAAGGGCTCTGCTATGAACGTACGTGTACCTATCCTTCAATTAGCCTTGATCTAAACTGGAACCGCTATTTTCTCCTTCGAGGTAATTATGCTTTTCGGAAAGATGGTGGTAAAGCCATATCTGCTACATACGTAGATCTAAGATTTATTATGTCTGAAGTTTCTCATCCGGAGTTCAACAGTAAGGAAGAGGTCTAAACGCCAAAGAAGTCACAGCACTGTACAGTTTAATGGTGTAATAATAAGTTCTCCTATTAGAAAGATGAGAGACGTCTGTAATTTTCATCATGGGTACACTTCAACTACGAGAGACAAAATGAGAAAAAAAAAATCCAGGAGTTCACATTAAAATAAGTATTTGATCACTCACAGACCTGTAACTTCTTCTTTACGAAGCTCTTCTGTCCTCCAGTCGTTACCTCTATTAATGGCACCACGCTATCTGTATAAAACACACCTGTCCACAGCCTCCAACACTCTGAACTCAACCATAGCCAAGACCAAAGAGCTGTCAAAGGACACAGGACGAAAATTGTAGACCTGCTCCAGGCTGGGAAGAGTGATTATAAAATAGGTTGGCTGTGGGACAACAGATTAGAATAAATTAGCTGTGGGAGCAATTGTGAGAAAATGGAAGACAAGCGGTGTGTTTGGTATAATTGTCATGCTGAAAGACCCAGCTACGTTCCATCTTCAATGCTGTCACTGAAAAAGAAATTGGCTTAAAATCTCACAATACATGACCCAGTTAATTCTTCCCTTAACATGGATCAGTCGTCCTGTCTCCTTTGCAGAAAAACAGCCCCAGAGCATGATGTTTCCTCCCCCATGCTTTACAGTAGGTATGGTGTGCAACTCTGCATTCTTCTTCCTCCAAACACGGCAAGTTGAGTTTTTACCAAAAAGTTCAATTTTGGGTTAATCTGACCACATGATGTTCTCCCAGTCCTCTTCTGGATCGTCCATATGCTCTCTGACAAACTTCAGACAGGCCTGGAAATGTGCTGGATTAAGCAGGGGGACACGTCTGGCACTGCAGGATTTGAGACCCTCTCGGCGTAGTGTTACTGATGGTCACCTTTGTTACTTTGATCCCAGCTCTCTGCAGGTCATTTATCAGCTCCCTTTGTGTAGTGCTGGAATTTTTGCTCACCGTTCTCATGATCAGTTTTGACCCCATAGGATGAACTCCCCAGATCGAGGGAAATTATCAATGGTAAAAATTTGCTTGCCTATTATAGATTCACTCTTCCCAGCCTGGTGCAGGTCTACAATTTTCTTCCTGGTGTCTTTCGACAGCTCTTGTCTTGGCCGGGGTTGAGTTTGGAGTCTGAATGTTGGAGGCTGTGGATAGGTGTCTTTTATACAGATAACAAGGTCAGTTAGGTGCCATTAATATAGGTAAAGAGACACAATGCACAATCAGCAGCTGACTAAATACTTTGTGCCCCACTCTAAGTTGTTTATATCGTTTTTGCATTAAGCTATTAAGAATAATGATAAATAGGGATGGTTTTAGAAAAAATAAAGTTTTATTTACAGTAATGACACTGCCTGTGTTTTTATAATCTGTTCCTATTGTATTATGAAATATAAAGAGTTTATGTGCCATTTGCTTCCATCTGAAAATTGGGGGGGGGGCTAGGAACGTAACCACTGCAAATTCTGGGGTACTACTGTACTATACAATGTATTAGTTAGTCTGTTCCGGCTTGCATGTCCAGGGCATAGCTGGCATGACTACAGTGGCTTAATGGTTAAAGAGATGGACTTTGAAGCAGAAGTTCCAGGGTTCAAATCCCACTTCTGCCCCTGTTGCCTGTAGGCCCTATACCACCACTATAAGCGTTCCACTGTAGGTCAGTTTTCAATATTGGTCCAACAGCAAATACTGATGCTTTCGCTTCTACCAAAGCACACAGCAAAGTAAAGAATGCATGCTTGAAAACTGCACGGAAAAAGCTTGAAAAAGGAAGCCAGCATTGTTCAGTCACTATAAAAGTGCTTGAGAAAGCAGGCATCTCATCCTCTCGCATGTTCTGGTTAAACTATGCATTTGTGCCACTGCTTATACAATAATTTGCAGAGGTTTTGAGAATGTCTTTCTCTCAAATAAACCTCATGAGGAAAAAAAAACAAAACCCCAGCACTCTCTTATTCTCCTCGTAGGCATTCACGTCAACACCCTACACATCATACAAGCAAGCACCGAATCAAGGATTCATGCAAAGAAAGGGGCTTTGAGAGAAACTGGTGAGAAAATGTGCAAAATGTGACAGCATCGTGATTTAGAAATAGTTCACATGCCAAAAACTGCAAGTAAAATGCTCACTCTGAAAATGTTTTTGCTCATCGATGTTTGCTGCGCATTGTACCACGCTGGCAGGTGCTGTTTACGCATTTAGGAACCACTACCCTACGTGGTGAAGTCAGTCAGCACACCAGTGGTGAATCGTGCAATTTGGGTTTATGCATTCAATAGATTTTATTGTTGGTTAATGAAAACATTTACATTACGCTGTAAATGCAGCTGCTAAAATAAAATAAAAAAACACGCACATGTGAGTAGCATCTATCAGAATAAAAAAAACAAAACACATTAACCAGTGTACTAGAAACATTACACAGGGGAACTGGATAGATTAAATGTTGCAATATGGCAAACAGATATACATAGAGCTGCGAAACGAGGACTAGGGGCTTTAAGACATAAAGGCTCAAGAGCTTAATACATCCTAACCATATATCTATTAACTTCCGATTTATTTCCAAGTTTTAACAGAATTTTGCATGATGTAAAAGAACCCTTTTGTGTTATCTGCATGGTGCTGTATCACTGTAACGTTAGGATGCTGAGCTGCTCCACATAGCAACAAGGGGTAATTCTGCAGCCATTGCAGGAACTTTGGGATTTGACTTGGGAATTTCGCAACTTAGTAACTCGTTTCCACCTCTGCAACATAACAATGCTCTTGTGTCTGTACTCGGGCCATAGGCAGACTCTTTTAGGTATGGACTATTAGCAGAACTAAGCTATATTGTTTTCTACTCAGAAAAGTCTGGTTGTTTACTATATTATCCAAAACCTGTCTTTTATGAAACGAGGTATGGTGTTCAAAGCATGTCTACTGAAATATGAATTCAGATTAGTTTGTGGTTTCGTAACATGCCAGATCCGTTTTTTTGGGGGGGCTTGCTCAAGTTACTGAGTTAAGTACTTAATAACAGCTGTAGAGTTCAGAAGATAAGCTTACTAGAAGGAAGAAAGCCATTGTCTAGTGCTGTTCTGGTATAAGATGATTTGTTTAGGCTTGTGATTGCCCCAATACTAGGTGACTGCAGGCTTCTTGTCTTCTCCTGGGTGCTGTCTGAATATCACAAGCTGTGAAGACCCTAACTAAGGTTATTACAACCAGACCACAATTCTGTTTCACTGCGTTAACTTCAGACAGGAAAGGGTGGACCAGGCTGAATAGATGTCTGGTCACAATAGAGGTATCTTTCAGTACTGTCTGGTCATTGACAGAAATAAAAGAAAAGAGCTGTGGGCCTTGTGGCATTGGTACGACCCAAGAGAAAAGATAAGCCATCTCCATTAGAAAAGGAAGGAACTTTCTCATGTGTCAGCATTGTATAATAAAACCCTGGTTGAAAGGATAATGGTAACGCGTTTATGGTATGAATAAATCGCGCCATCCTTATGGTATCTCGAGCAACACTGAGCAGGATACATGGCCATGCCAAAGCAACCCATGTTAAGATATCTAATGACCTAATAGCTTTAATGTTACCGTACATTCTTAGTCAGATTTTAAAACGCAAAAAACCCTGTTGAAGCATTATTTTTTGTCAGGTACTATGGGCATATATAATTGTTTTTTTTTTAATCTTGATATTATGAGTACAGTAAAGGCAAATGCAAATTGAGACTAAATCATTTTGTATCCTTATGTTAGACTGTTGGTTGGCTTATGGATGAAATGCCTAACGATTACTTTATATTATGATTCTACCCTAAATCTCCTTTATATTCCTGTACTATTTCAATAGAGCATTTATCTCTAATTATTGTCTGCATTGTGGAACGAGGCAAAACCGAAGAGGCGATCAGACAAGCATGGTCTGACTCGGTACCAAGCAAGTAAACGTATCTGAGATACTGTTAGGTATGTGCCTTTTGTAACACTGCTGAAGTAAACCTGTTTCTACAACCCCAAATCAAAAAAAGTTGGGGACTTAGGGAAAATGCAAATTAAAGAACAAAAACAAACAAAAAAAAACAACAACAAAAAGTTTGACTTTTATATAATTGCAGACAGTATGAATCTGATATTTCATGTTTTGTGTGGTCTGAATTTCACTTTTCAAAAAACATTGGGAGAGGGACAGGAATGAATTAAACAAAGCACAGTAATGATTCGATTTGGATTGTTATCATGATATGGTACAAAAGCAGCATCCAGGGAAGGTTGAGTCTTTGATGTTTACTAACAAATGGAATGAAGTCAACCAGAGAAAACATGAACTAGCTCTGCTTCATCCTGCCTTTGATATGCATTGTCCATTTATATTTTCAACTTTTGTTTCTGATTTGGGTTTGTAATGTAATTCATTCCAACTTTGTGCAGTTGTTTATTTAAGAGACCGAATTAATTAAATGCAAGCTCAATAATTTTCAGCACGCAATATTTGAAGTACCTAATAAAATGAATTCAGCGTAACCTCCGAATTTGAACTTAATTGGTTCTTGAAGGCTGTTTTAATTCAGAAGTTGGCAGCATCCCAATTCATTTCCGAAGCATTCTGAGGCTGGGTCATGCACCTACAGGTTTCACCAATGATTATTCGAATTCGGAGTCAAATTTGCAGGGACAGTATTTTAAATGGACCATTTGATGTCTGATTTGGACATTGGTTTCATATTCCAAGATTCCACTGTACTTTGGAATAATAATCTAATCTATTTGGTTTTTTGAGTTGTTAGAAAGTTATAAATGAAGCTTGATAAAACTTGTATTGTTCACTCGTCTGCCTGTATAACATCTTTTGTGATTTATACAGAAGTTAAATAGAAAACTAAGACAGGGATTCTAATTCAATATGTATATATTATATAAGATAATGACATACAGCCTGTAATAAACGATAATGTAATAACATGAAGAATGTAATAATTCGGAGAACATTACACTATTTAGTATAATACAACAGTGTTGTAATGTAGTAAATAAAATTGTGAGTGAGTTTCTTGGCGTTATCTAGTGTAGTAAATGTGTTGGTGTGTCGTGTCCACCAGCAGCAAAGTTTTGTTGGTGTGGCGTCCTATGTCAACAGGAATGGGTGGGGGGTGAGGGGTGGGGGACTCGTGCAGTCTGAGTACCAGTCTGGTCAGTCATGGCGTCACTTTTGGCTTTTGCATTTCACACATTGACTACACACGCCAGCGCACATGCATACAGAACTTAAGGACATTCCTATGTTTTTATTTATAGCTGTAATAATTACAAACTTCAGATTTCACTGGGTGCAGGTAGAGGTAGTCAGATTTATTTATATTACTGTTCATAATACAGCATTGTCTCAAAGTAGCTACACCCTAGACGGGGAGCCAGTCTGCCGCAGAGGTCTGTAAATGCGCCACCTGCCATCCACCGCTAGACACATCGCTAGACCCACCTGGGATTCGAAACCCAGGGCCTCTGGAACCGTCATTTAGAAAACTCATCTCATCTGGGACAAGTTAGACCAGAAATTGGTCTTTCGCAGAATATACCTGTTCAGTTATAAAAATAAGTGCACAGTGCTAAATAACTGGATGCTGGCTGCTTTGAAAATGTAACTTCTTAATTGCTCTGCCATTGTGTGCACTGTGCTCTTTAAGATTTTTTATTTTTTTTTCCCACTGTTGAAATGGCCTCTCTGCTTGGAACTAAATTGCTTGTTTTATTACCATGCAAGCAGGTATAACACGACACCTCCTGAGCAAGTAATTATTGTTACTGTAAACACTAACTATCCACCAATGGCATGGCATTCTGCAATTTCTGCATTTTTACGGAAGCAGATATTCATCCTGCAATCCTGCACAAGTCACCTGCCAATCGCACTTCGTCACACACGCTTTTTTTTCCCCCCACAACCTGGCATACCAAGAGCCAGTCCACCTACAGCCATGCATTTAGGAGGTGGGCGGAAACCAGAATGTACAAAAAACATACTGTGGTCCGCAGACACGTTCATTTTGCATGTGCACCATCAGACACACTTCCTTTGCACTTGTGTTAGAGGTCACAGCGTGTGGAGTCATGGAGATAGAAAAGCCTATATATAGGCTCTGTAGCCATGCAAGATTTATAAGACGTGCCTAAGATATCAGGCTATATGTCTGAGCAAAGCTGATCCTATTTGTAACGTCGGAGAGTAGCGCTGACCTTAGACCGTACCGTATACCTTACTCCATTAGAACATTTTAGACCTGCACACACGAGAAGAAATGGGGCAGAACTGGTGCGTAAGTGAACAAACGGCCTGCTACACTATAAGCAGAAGCACTACAAGCGCATTTAATGCAGTAGATTTGAGTTTTCCTCTAGGGCTGTATAGATATAGAACGTACTGTATATTGACGCTGTGGAATATGGAATATAGCAGCGGTGTGCGGTCAGACCCTTTCAGACAATTCGGAGAAGGGGTGACAAACAGGTGTATGTAAAATGGCATCAATATGTATTTAAAATCAAAATCAAAAATGTATATAAAATCAACAGCATTTCAAAACACTACTCTGCTTTCTGCCATAGGACGCATATCTGACTAAAAACGGTACTAACCAATCCAGCTCAGAATGGTTCCCGTCTACGTGCCTGAGTACTCCTTATGATGGTATTTTGAAAGGTTTGTAAATGGGAGTCTGTTAATGAATGGACAAGAAATTCGACCAATCAGATTTGTGATTTTCACCACTGCGACTGGGCCATCGCTTTCTAAACCCTTCTCAGCAAACTGAAGAAGGTGCTACACATTGTTCATTCATAATAAACATCACTGTCTACGCGCACGCTCTTTTGGCTAGATAACGTCAATGACTTGCAATAATTCAGCAAGGTCAGCCAAGTTGACCTGCAACAAAAGACCATATCAAATTCTTCAAAATAAGATTGTGTTAATGCTTTTTGCCAATCTGTACATGTAAATGATGTAAATGTTTTACACATGTTTAAGGTCGACTAACCTGTAATATACAGTGGCATTTGATCACCCCATCATTTGAACAATTTGGAAATCAAACGGTCAGTTAGAATTGTTAGTTAAAAATTCTTTTTTTGAACATGGACACCCTAGATTAAACACTTGAAACACTCTCGGGAACGGATGAATCCTATTCACATGACTTCTTATGGGGAATTTGAACAAATCGAAGTTTAAATTTCTTTCTGGAACCAATTAAGTTTCCATGGTTATGTTGTTTTTAGTACATGTAACTCATGAAGTCCTCAGTAAAATAAAAGTCCTGATGATAAATTTAACTTGGATTTGCACACCGAACAGTAGATTTGTAGGTATAGATTTGAACGTGTCCCAAAATTAAATTAAATTGGGGGCTACTTATATTTGCATTTTTTGTACCATTTCAACTTTCTCTGATCTGGAATATAAAATGTGTAGCTCCCATTTAATTCTTTTTTACTTGCATTATTAACAGCTGAGCTATGATTTACTGGTCCAACATTTTTGTTCAGGTTGTTCGTGGTTTACCTTCATTCCAGAGCAACAGCTGGGTACGACAACTACAGTGAAACTGTTAGGCAAAATTACGATATGTAATATCTAAATTATAATGAGTTAGCTGAACATTTTGCCAGCTTACAATGTGACTACTTTCCTCTGTCCCGCCCGGTATGACGTACTTAAGGACACAAATTATGGATTTGTAGGATCAGGCAGTTGTGAGCATGTGAGCTGTTGCCCCTATTCATCCCTTCCTTGCAATTTTCAGATGTCAAAATTGGGTGTGATGGAGCTTTCCAGCATGCTTCGTTTAATTTTGAGAACAGATATTGTCATTGAGCACAGAATCAGAGTGCTGTTAGGCTCTCTTGCCAGCCTCTAGTAGCCTGATAACATTTAAGACGTGTACTCGAGGGATTTCTTTTCCGCTGCTTAGCCAAGTCTTTTTAGAATTGGACTATTTGGGGTACTATATTGGACTGTTGGGGTAATCTTGAGATTTCACAGAGCTTGGAGACGAGGCGCTATGTGAAGTAGATCCAAGCACAGTTGTGAGCTAGCTAAAGATTTGAGATGCTTAAACATAGAGTCAGATGAAACAATAGAGAGAATATAGAGGTAGTGTGGGGGGGCAAACAATGCAGTACTACTTATAGTAGGACAGGCATATACACTTACAAATATCATTTACAGCTTGGTAAAAATGTATTATATTTAATATATTTTCCAGCTTTATTTACGTGTTTTGACTTAAACGTTCTTGAAGCTCCCCCATGAGGTCCTAAGCAAACAATATTTGGTGTGTGTCCCAGCCAGCACACACACACATTAAAAGAATAAAGTGATTCAGTTCAAATGTTTACTGGCTAAATTTTATATATGGTATAACCTTTTTATTTTTTCTTGTTTTTTGGACCACTCTCTCTTCAGTTTATTTCTTTTCTTTTTTGAGTGATTATTTAAAAATATATATATTTAAATTTGAAAGATGTTTATATTCATATTTTTTAAGTTTTGAATATTTCACAGTATTTTAACATTATAAAATTGTATTTTGACAAACTTGGAGCGCCATAGAGCGGAAAGACAAAGCCTTACACACCCCCGGTGATATTTGATGCCCCCCTGCGGTTGGGAACCATGGCCTTACACCATTTGTAAGAATAAGGCAACACTTCTGAAAACCAAATAAACAAACGAACCAAAAAAGGGATCATCTGACTGATCACTGCTGACTTAACACTACATAGAGCCACCCATTAATTAATTAATAGCTTTAATTACAGCCATCAATCTGTGTGGATGTGCCACTACCAGCTTCACATACCTTAGTTAGGACATATTTGCTCATCATGTAGCAATGTAGCAATGTTCAAGTACAGTCAGATTTCATTGTGGACCAAAAAAATTCTGACTTGACCATTTGAGGGCATTCGCCTTCCTATTTTTTAGCCACTGCATTGCTGTTGTTTTTTTTTTTTTAATGGTATGGTTAGTGTTATTGTTGTGCCGGAAGGTGAACCACCTGGCCATCTTCAGCTGTCTAACAGAAAGCTGTAGGTTTTCCTTGAAAATTTGGATGTACTTGGCAGCATCCATTTTCCCTTCAATGCTGCCCAATTGCCCAGTCCTCACTAAAGAAAAATACCCTCATAACATTATGTTGTCACCACCATGGTTTCCCCACTGAGGAGAACAACAGTGTGGAGATGCCTGCTTGATTCTCATGTCCTTGGATCACTAAGGGTGCATTTTTCCTCTGCTGGACAGAAGATGATGTGTAAGTGAGGCAGGTTATTATCTGTGCCTTGTGTGTGGTAGTGTATAAAATCTTCAGCATTCTGCGTTTTTTTTTTTTTAGCCTAACTAGACTATCCCCTGTAATCATGCTGCAATTGTAACTCTTAATAAGGATCTTCTTATTGCTGTCTCTTTGGTCTCCTGGTTACTCAGCTTGCTTTACTTCCCAAGTTCTCACATATCACATATGCTATAGTTTTATATGAACTGTATTGTTTTGTACTTTAGTTATTTCATAGCCTGTATAGTAATGTATTCCAATTTAAGTACACGGGTCACATAAATTAGGGGATGTTTTATTATGGGCCTAGATTTTGTGAGCAGTATAGTATATTTCATTACAACATTACAGTAAAAGACCAATTTGATTTGGTGAAATCAACAGCTGAAAACTGTACAATTGAAAGAAGGCACTAGTTATCCTGTTAGGCCACCTCTAGGCTGGATACAAGAGGAGATATGGTTGTGCATGGAGGCATACAGGTTCTGTATGGTATCCTGTGGCATGGTGGCCCACAGATGTTGCAGCTGGGCCTGTAGTGTCGCTCCACAGAGGCAAGACAGATGTGCTCACCACGAAGCTTCAGACACACTGCATCCCAAAGAGATCCTGCATTTGATGGTAAACTGTGGGACTGTGATGGCCTAGTGGTTAAGGTACTGGACTACGGACCAGAAAGAATGACCCTTCAAAACGCCTCTGCCACAGTTGGGTCCCTGGGCAAGGCCCTCAAGCCACAATTGCTTGGATTGTAAGACTGTATTAATTGTAAGTCACTCTGGATAAGGGCGTCTGCTAAATGATATAAACGTTAATGTAAACTTTTAACTGGACACTGTTCCAGTCTGTAGCAGTCCAGGTTTCTTGTTCATGACACACCTGCAGGCGAAGGTAACAGTGGTTGGCAGGACAAGTAATGGTCACTACAAATTTCCCTGGAAAGTTTAGTCATGACTGTCCGGTTACTAATGAAATGCTGAAGCAACTGAAAATAATCCAGTTAAACCCAGAGTGACATCAGCTAAGGCATTTGTTGAAATCCATATAACGTTCAGCAAATGGTGAAAATTGACTGGTGCCCTCAGTTTTTGGTGTGCATTAAAAAGCACGCGCGTGTGAAACAGGCGATGACTTTATAAGCCCATGCTCAGTTTTTCATACTTAACTGACATTGTTTGAATGATTTACCTCATCAACACTGTATTTTGTCCCCTCAAAACTCCGTAGTCGTCTCTGGACCAGATTATCACAGGGGCTTCCAAGATTCTCCCATTATTAACCACAAGGAAGCATTTGCCATCCCTCGAGTCCCATCAAGTAACTAGAATTATTTAGATCAACATTCGTACAAAGTCTAGCAGTAAGGGGGAGAATGGAAACGGTCTGAAAACACTCCTAGATTATATGCATTTTCCAGACCACAAGGCCTCCATGACAAAGATTCGTTCAGTATCTAGGGCAGCATACCTCACAAGCCATTCTGCTGAACGAGGCGCAGTTGTTAGAAAGATGGCTCCCCCACTACATTATTATAGAGGAGAGAATTCCTTAGACCTTTGTAGCCGCTATAGTTCATGGATTCGTAATTCTGCAACTATAGAGTCTGTCTAAACGGAACCCACAGGTACAAGCAATATGTCCACATTCAGATTGTGAGCAGAAATGCAGCTGGACATAAATCATTTGATTATTCATTATTGATCATTTTTTCTTAGCATTTAATCTGTTTATATGATTTAATATACGACTATTGTTATTCATGAATTCAACAAAACAGCTTTTTGTTCCAGATCAATCTAATTCACTGGCAGGGTGTCTGTGTGCTTGGAAGCTCTATTGCTATAATTAGAGAGTGGTGTAGTCGAGGTCTGTCCTTATTATTTTATTCACATTGCACTGATTACTAGAAATGTAACATAAACCATTGATTACCCTCAGTACATTTTGATAAAACCACTATAACAATTACAGTTTATTGTTACACGGATTAGAAAATATGAAATGATCGGATGATTTAAATCCATTATTACAGCCATAATTATTTGTTTACTTCACACAGTAAAGGAATTTTGTGTTTTTTTTTAAGTACGAAAGAGTGAACTGTGTAACCTGAAAAGGTAACAGCAGCTGAATTGTTGTTTACGAAATGTCACGACTTCAAACTTAAAGAATTCAGCGCACACAAAAAAACCCCCATTAAATACAAAATATTGCTTTGAAAACAAATTAAAAAAAGAAGAGCCAAATGAATCTTTAGTAGTTCTTAAAAAAACCCTACATATTCAGACTTTTAGTGAGGCTTGCGTAATTAAAATGCCTCTTCATTACAATGAAATTTATAAAAATGCAAATCACGATCAGATATCGAAATCGGAGATTTATGTGTGTTTCTAAGTTTGTCCAGTAACACCTGTTTAGCAACTGCTCCTGGATAGATCTGTTGACCCCCCCCCCACCCCCACCCCACCCCAACACAAATCTAGTGCTCACTGTATTTTGATTCTGTACACTGCTATGAAAGAAAATATCCGAATAAAGGTTCTCATAAATAGACCTGCTTACTTTAGTCATCTCCGTGGTGGAATCTGTTTTTCCCCATACAGGTCAGCTGACCCGTAGAGATCTGCTTAATGTCTTTGCCTGACTGCTGTCCTGCTGCTCAGTAGTTATCAATGAACTTTTATCTCGAAATTACTGATAACACTGACTATACTGTCCACAGAGAATAAAAAGCAAGGTGCTTTCTGCGTTGTCCTTTGAACTCTGGTCTTCTTGATACTAAGGTGGTAGTGACTGAGCATTTTTGATAATAAACGGCATTCTTTTTATAGAGGGAGTCAGTATAGTATAATGTAGATTGTACTAGAGTTGTCAAGAAGATGGTATGGAAAATGCAAATAAAAAAAAACATTATTTTGACAATATGAAATCACAATATTTTATGTTTTGTCTGATCAACTTCATTTGTTAATAAGCATGCAACAAATAAAAAAAAAGTCGGAAGGAGGATTTGAGAATTTAGAAATGAGGCTAAAAGACCTAAATAATGGTAGAATTCAAACATGTGATGTCAGCAGGTAATGATTTGGTACAAAAGCATAAACCAGGAAAGGCTTTGAGGAGCAAAGGTGGGCAGAGGATCTCCGGTTTGTCAACAAATGCGTGGGAAAATTATTGAAATGTTTAAAAGCCATATTTGAGAGGGCAAGTTTGGAAGAGATTTGGGTATTTCTGCCCTTATAGAGCACATATCATTAAACAATTCAATGAATTTGGACAACAATGCACGCCATGTGTGCCAGACCAAAGGGGACCATCCAGACTGTAATCAGCAACAACACCAAAAGTCAGGCTGTGTCATGGCATGGGGTTGTGTCAGTGCCCTTCATGAGAGTCATTTGACCAAATGAAGTGATGGCAGCATTAATGCAGAAGGGTACACACATTTTAGAGCAATACACACTGCCTTCAAGACTTCTTTTCCAGGGACTTTAATGCATATTTTCAACAAGAAAATGCAAAACCTCATGCTGCACATGTTTTGGAGTGGCCTGCCTGCAGTCCTGACCTGTCCCAAATAAAGAAAATGGGGAAATTTTTGAAACGGAACGTGGGACAGCGACGACCCTGTACCGTTAAGTCATGATCGCGAATAGAATGGGACAAAAGAACACCTGATAATAATATCACACCTCGGTGATAAAACGTTTAAAACGCTGGGAGAACGAATGGCAACAGGACAAAGTGGTAAATGTTTTACTGTTCCAGGCCTGAAATTCAGCAGTGGATGTTTATTGACAAATGAATGAAACGACAGACAAAACAGTAAATATCTCAGGTTCATCCTCTCTGTAATAAAATAAAAACCAAAGTAAATGCAACACACCGATCAACGTTGATATAGGACAGTCTTATTACAGGATAAAGTGTTCCCTCGCCACTTCGCGGTTCACCTTTCGCGGACTCGGTGCATCGCGGGTTATAAAAAAATATTGATGGCAAAAATATATCGTGGGTTTTTGCAGAACTTTCACATTTAAAAAACAATAAAGGAATGACGAGTTTTTATCTGCGGTGTTGTGCTCGCTGTTTGTGAAAGTTTCATTATAGACTGAATTCATTCAAGCCCTACGATGAAACCCAAACGTTCTGCATGTTCTACGGCTAGAAATACTTAAATAAATACAGCGTCCCTACTTTGCGGATAAACGAGAGAACGCTGTATAACCAAATGGGACACAACACATTTTTTCATATAAAGCCCATGAGAGGATCTACCAATTTTCTGAAAATTCACCACTTGTTGTTTTTGCACCGTCATTTTGTTTAATGCTTACAGACGATAATCTGACAGTGTGTTGACGGTGTGTGGGGCTTAGTTGTTTGACTTTGCCTTTAAGGGTCATTGCCAAAAATGGAAAGTAGATTCACTTGGCACGTTGGCACGTAACCTAGACATTACAGTGCGCACATTATCTGAATGATATTTTAGAAATTGTGTTGTTACTTTTAATGTGATGACATGCTTATATTCATATATCTTATTTTTTCATTGAGCCAAGCACCACAAGCTAAAGTGAAAAAAAAAAACCCAAAAACTTTTAATAGTTGTAATTGACAAGATTGTATTCGATGTGAGTTGCTCTGGATAAAAGTCTGCTAAATGCCTGGGTGTAGATGAAGTGTTATTTGGGTGTTTAACTCCTGTGTTTGTGGTGGGTCAGGACGCTGTTGTACCGTTCTAAAGCATGTGTTGAAGTACATTTGGTTTCCTAACACACGTGGCAGCTGGTAAGGTAGAAACCAGATATCAGATTTCAGATAGATATTTGTTACAAACATTTCACATTACATTAGAATATTTACTAGTGTGCTGCTTTAGTAAAAAAGAAAACAAAACAAAAACTACACAAACAAACCATTAACACATGCCCAGAATCCATTTGAAATGGACTGGAAACAATGAACAGACAGTGAAATAAGGCAAAAAAAATCTGTTATATTTTGTTTGCTACATCCTATTTGTCGAGATTGTAATATGAAATGTATCAAGTCATGTGACTGAAGTGATTGTACCTGATTTTGTGCTGTGCTTCTTAGCAACGAGAAGAGCGCAAACAATAAAATATAGGCTTTCTTTAATAAGTTATGCTGTGAATTCCCCACTTGCCAAAGCTCATAAGAATAGATAAAGCATGAGAACGCAACATTTGCTTTTTCTCTCGCCCATAAGGTTAAAGCTGTACAAGCTGAATAGGATATAAAAGGATGAATTTACTCCAAGCCCACTTCCTTTAGTTTTCACGAGAGAGGAAAAAAAACAAAAAACGAGATTACGGATTCACATACCAGAACTGTAACCAAGCAAAGCACAAAGCACCTGTAACATCATCTGTTAGCCACAATTGCATTAACTGCAGCACTTGAGCCAGAGAGGTAAATCAGTTTGGCTTACCTTTAACAAAAACACATGTACGGTTTTGTTAACGGAGCGGCCCCGCGAAACACAAGTCTTTGCCCACAAGGTGCGAAAAGCCAACCTTAGAAGTGCAACAATGCGCTCACCTGAAATCACTGCGGCCTGAGCGGCACCTTTATCCTTATCAAAGAATCTTTCATAAACGTGACCACAATGGCCCTCGCGCACCTGTTTGATGTTTCTCCTCCTCCTTTACCATTTTTTTCCCCCCACACGGCTCGGCACAGACGACCTAAAAAGGTGAACTCCTCAGGTGTGCTCGTCTCATGGACCCTACAACACCCCCCTTAAAAAAAAAAAAAAGAATGAGAGGCCACCTCATTCACTTGCTCACACCATCCACTCAATTTTATGCAGACTCAGTTTTCTGGTCCACAGAGGGGGTAACTGAGATGGGGCCAACAGAAAGTGGCTTTAGAATCCATGCTTGAAAAGGGACAGCTTTAGCCTGAATGCTTTAGCCTGAATTGATATCTATGGCCTTTGTTGTTTAAATGAGCTCTGTCTGTTTGCCGTTTCCACACTGCCAGGCTGGGAGACGAGTGAATTAAGTAGGCTGCTTCTTTAGCGTCAATGGACGGTCCTCATGAGAAGATTGGCTTACCTCGTGCAACACAAATGCAAGACTTTTACCTATTTGAAACGATTACAGAAAGGCCCCCGCGTCATTGTTTGAGTTTTGCGATGGCGCTTTTTAACCGGAAAATGCTGCTGTCCTTTTTTAAAGCTTTTTCGCTGCCAGTTTTCTGAATGGAAACTATATCAAACTATAATACTATATCTTAACTATATAATAACAGTCTATAATAATTATATAATATCACAAGAACGATACTGCTCACGTAAATTGAAAGATATTTCATTTTGAAAAAAATCTTGCAAGTCCCTAATAATTCCCTAATTTTGTGAAAAGTTTATGTTATGGGGTCTGAGAAACACAGCAGGTTGATGGCATTAGTCAGTATCCGCTGTTTGTTACCCTTCTTTTTCAGAACCCACTCAGGGCCTTTTTAACAAGTGCAGACATTTTCTGTCAAGCGTGACCACGTTGTGACTGCTGACTAGCCCTTTTCATCTGTCAAGCTCCAGGTAAAATTGGGTTTGGACGACACAGGCATGTCTTAGCAGACTGAGGCCTGTCCTTATTGTGTGTGTGTGTGTGTGTGTGTGTGTGTGTGTGTGTGTGTGTGTGTGTGTGTGTGTGTGTGTGTGTGTG
>JAUZST010002520.1:0-43885 GCA_034779995.1 Parotocinclus haroldoi | reverse complement strand
CTCTCTCTCTGTCTCTCTCTCTCTCTCTCTCTGTCTCTGTCTCTCTCTGTCTCTGTCTCTGTCTCTCTCTCTCTCTGTCTCTGTCTCTCTCTCTCTGTCTCTGTCTCTCTCTCTCTGTCTCTCTCTCTCTGTCTCCCTCTATGATCAGATTCTTTTACAGGACTTAAGAGGTCACTTTGTTTTTATTTTACATTTAAATCCCTGCAAATAAAAGCAGCGTTGACGTTCATTCGTTAATTCCGCCTTTGCCTTCTCTGACGAACTACGAGACGGTGCGTGTTATAACCCTTAATTAAATATCGAAAAAAAGAGAGTGGATTCAGCAAGCTGATCATAATCGGGAGTCTCGACACTGTCTGAAACCCTGGAGTCGTTTTTTTTTTTTTTAATAAGCTCATCAGGGAGGATTTCCGTTGCTCTTTTTTTTTTTTACACCGGATCACTAAAAGCACGCTGATGTTAAAACCCAGAACGGAATCATGCTCATTAAGGCAGCACGCGGTAGCATCTGCGCATCGTCCCGAATCCAGAACGAAAAAGGGCAGCAGCTGTGCCGGTTGGGTTCATCCTCTCAGCGCCCCGCTCATGTTTTATTAACGTCCGCCGGCACCAGAGCTTTCGGAAACACGACGTCCATCTTGCAGCGGCAGGTGCATCTGGCACAGCAAAGCATGCTGGCACGGGGGCGGCCCTATAGGGTCCGGACACGATCCCTTTGGTCCTCCGTGAAGACCCGTCCTGCCTTGGAGGGTGCGGTTTTTCAGAAGCCGAAGCCGTTGATCTGATTTTGGAGAATCAAAACTACAGATCCCACCTCTGCCAAGCTGCCAACTTTAGGTCCTTGGGCACAACTGTTCGGGCTGTAAAACTGCACCAGTTTTAAGTCGATGTTGAACTTCGGTTCCGTATAATGAGACGATTCGTCAGCAGTGCACGACTTTTGTCTAAAGTATTCAGCCGTTGTTTGAACCCAGCCTCTTCCCTCGTCTTTCTTGATTCCTCCCAAGTTTGCAGAGTTTGTTTTTGTGCTGCTGGTTTAAGCCCAATCTTCATATGCTGTGAGCTGGTTTGTAAGAGGACGGGAACTCCCTCCATCGTTTAGCCCCATAGAGACGATGTGCCTCCAAGGACCTCCCACTGAGGACTGATTTTAAAATCCATTTTGTTACTTGTTTTATTCCCATCAAGCCACTGTCGCCCCAGGCTTGCTCAGTTTGGGATTGACCTTTGAAGATCATGCAAGATTATAATTCGTCGTGTGATTTCGGAGACCTTCTCATGTCTAACAACAAAAACACAAGCCTGAAAACAAGCCTCTTCGCCCTCGACGTTCCTGAACAATCATTCGGATTGATCATCTGCCCTCTTCCCCATCGATTACCCCAACACAGTCAAGGAGCAGGTTTTGTTTCCAAAGCAGAATGGAAAGTAGCGGCTTGCCTGCCTGCAGCCCCCCCCCCCCAACCCCCCCCCACACACACACACACACACACACACACACAGATTAGATTAGTGACTAACGGTGGATTTCCAGATCCCATTAAAGAAACGAACTCAAACGTAAAAGCACTTAGCCCAGACCCTACGGGGAATTTCTCAAAACAGGCACCGGTGCAGAAGGAGTGAGACACAACACGTGGTTATTTCGCTCCCTCACGGCCCGACCTGCGATGGGAACCGGCCTGACGGCGCTGGAACGACCGGCACGCGATGCGGCGCGTAAAAAAAAAAACAAAAAAAAAGATCTGTAACAACGAAACCTATAGAGACGAGTAAAAACAAGCTGCAAATCCATCCTCACTCCACCCAGTCTAGAGCAGGTCAGACGGATTAGCGCTCACACACACACACACACACACACACACGCACACACACACAGAGAGCGCGGGACTCCACGAGGAACGATGATGTAACAGGATTGATGTCATCGCTCAGGGATTTATTCGGCTCCACCAGAGAACAGCAGGTTGTGGAGCTTCCAGTTTAGCAGAGGTGGACAAAACGAGGCATAAAAGAAAAATAAAATGGGACTGGACCATTAAAAACACACAATCCGAGTGCTAGCTAACAAAGAGACGCACAAACGCACAAGAACCCACTGGCGAAGGCCAAGCGTGACCGGCACAGGATCGACCGAACGAGACGCCCGATTCCACACTTACGACGGGACCCGAAGATAATGCTTTGATCGTGAAAAAAAACCCCAAAAAAGACCCCTCTGTGTTAGCCAAAGTCAAAATCAGATTTGTTTCGATAGGGTTTTTTTCTTATATAACGGAGCAGCTTTATAATCTCATGCGATCTTAAAAACCGTTTGGGTAGCAGGCAGGACTTCACGTGGATTTCACGTTCTTACTTGCTTCTGCTCCGGGCTGGAACTCGATGTGTTCCATCAGGAGGAGATAAGGATCAAGGAAAGCAGGAGGAAGGCGGCGCTGGATTGTGCCGAGATCCCCGATCCCGTGACGGTGAGGGGATTTTATACAGCAGCGGTAAATAGAGAACTCGCAGTGATACACACGTGACTCTTCTAGGTCGAAGTGGAAATATTTTCAGAAACATGCTGCGTTTCAGGATCGCGAGGGGCTCGGTTTTATATTCCCACAAGCACTCATTTAGCACGACAGTAAATGTAAATTATCCGAGTCAAAGCCCGGAGTGAATTGTGAAGAGTTTATCGAACGTACTCGCTTTGAAGAAATGAGTTTGGATTTAAATCCGTTAGCTGAAGCTCTAAAGTGATTAGATAAAAATCAGACGTTTCGGGCTCTTCGTGGGGTCACGGCTTGGGATCAGGTTTGGTCCCGTCAGCATAAACGAAGCGACTGATCTTGTAGCCGGTTTGGATGTTAGGGATCAGTCAGAAATGTTACGGGACGCTTATACAGCATCAGCAGCTCCTTGTTTCCGTTCTGATTTTCTCCGGCACGTCGTCTTTCCTTAAACACCGTCCACCCCCGATCGGAGCTTCGTCCCTGGATCTGTTAAGTCCGGATCTTAATCCTAAACCCGACCGAGCCGCTCACGATCTACAAACTCCGACTTTAACGATTCAGACTCGTCCCAGGTTCGCGTTAATCTCATTTAAATCAGAACAGGATCCTGTATTTTGGTTCCTGCTCTGGAATCGCACTCATTTCCTCTTTCTGATCGTTTATCCTAGTAACGAACCCGAATTAGAAATCAGACCCGTATAAACTTCCACACATTTGTGTTTATTTTCTCTATAGTGAACAGAAATTACGTTCCTTGACTGATAGTCAAGCCAGATTTATTTCTATAGGGCTTTTTATAACGGAGCATCGTCTCAAATCTTATGTGATCCTAAAAGACCAATCCCGAATTGAGCAAGCCTAGGGCGACAGTGGAAAGGAAAATCCCTGAACCTTTGGAGGAGCTGGGACTCAAAAAGGGACCATGGGTGGCCCAGACGTTAATTGAATAATAAGCGTTAATACTGAGGCCCAGAGTTTGCTGATGATATTCTACGATTACTTAATGCTGATAAACAAATCGGACATTCTGACATCCTAAGTCTTAAAATCGAACAAAAACGGCCAAAGATCTTGGAACCGGTGTAATGATCTTCGGCACTCGACCCAATGCCGGCATCCCACGGTACAGAACAAACCCTCGGTGTCAGAAACGGGAAATATGCTTTTACCACGTTTACCAAGCAGCACCTAAAATCTTCTACCCAAGCCTCCACGTGGTCAGACCCCCTTTTTTAGGTTCGTTACCTGGCCGTGACATCGCCGGTGTTTCTCGCTCACTTACACCTGGCCGACAGCAGATTCTCTCGCCGTGTTAACGTGTGATTACCTCGCCAAATCTGCTTTCGACTTGGAACCGGAGTCACCCTCGAACTCATACTTAGTCTAATCCGTTTAGATCCTGTAACTGGATTACAAAAAAGGGCTCAGCCCTCCCCAAGCACCCTGCACAAGCAGAGAAAGTGGTTTAACCCTTCAGAACACTGCTCTCGGTACCTGGTGTGCCTCCCCCCCCCAAAAAAAAACGTTTTCCGGTGCCCGCTGATCAGCCTGGAGGAATCGGGAGTCGATTTCAATAAACGAAACGCATCCATGAATGAACGGCTCATTTCAGGCCCTTCAACCTTCCAAGGTCCGGACTCTGACTTGACCGTGCTCGACAGAGTTTGCTGCTATGATTCAAAACCCCAGTGGGATCGGATTCGAAGCGCTTTAAGCAAGGAAATCTTCTTGGATGCGTATTTTTCCATTCTTGAAATAAGTTCTTAAAAACTTGATTTATCCGGGGTTTTTTTCCCCCCCTCAGAGCAGTTATAAGACGTTCTGAAATGTTTACTCTTCTTCGCCAACTTTTTTTTGGATGTTTTATGGATTGGAGTGGATTAAAGAAAATAATTTTAAAAAATAAAAAAAACAGCACACAACGCAGCCCGTATAAGGAAACACGGTAAACTTTCTTAAGACAATATTGGAGATATTAAAGGGTTTTTTTTCTTATCATCATTATCATCATTCAACGTCTGGACACTACCACCACCACGTTTCCCAGCCTCGTTACCGCCTCAATTGGACCCTCAGTCCTTAGCGCTGTCCTGCTCAGCCCGAACAAACCTGCCATTACACAGCCAGACCTAAAACAAGCACAACTATTTTTAAAAGTTGATGGTGTAGCTCTAAAATTAGAAAAGCTCTGAGCTGTTGAGTTTCCTCCATCCACGGTTCTTCCCACTAAACTAAAACAAAAGTGCTTTTCCTTCACAGATCCGATCTGAACGGGCATAAAAGAGGCGGTCCTGCTTCCAAAAACGCCAGCGCTCAAACGGTTGATTTGTTTTCATGACCTATTGCTTTTCAAAACTGGCACCGCATCACGACCGCTTCAACTTTAGACAGACGGCATTCAGATAAACAAAGCCCGTGTGCTTCTCGGTCCTGTGCTGGACCGGCACATGGGTCCTCCGGGGTTACTTTAGAAGGACAGGGCCCACTTGGGGACAAGGGTCATTAAAAGGACGAAAGTTTGTCAGAAACAGGTTCTCAAGTTATACTGTGTTACATACTGTACTTGTCAGTTAAGAAATCTAATCTAGAGAGCTGGATTTGGGTCCAGTAATCAGATTTCTCACAGCCCATGTACCCGCACTACAACTCTGATCCATCGATTTGCTCAGACTGGCCACGCACGAGAGTGTCACATGCTGCGGAACAGTATACCGCGGTTGCCAGGTCTGTTTTTGTATTCATCGAGAATTTGATTCGTCTTCGATTTTGTTTCTACAGACCTGGTTGGTTTTATTATCCTGATACCTGGCAACCCCTGACTCAAAAGCTGCGTATGCTACATGATAGAATTTAGAATTCGAAACTTTGATTTAATCGTGTGTGACTTTGACCCGCACCTAACCAGAACCCCTCGTGTCTCGGACCCGCACCCGACCACAACCGACTAGGTCTCGGACCCATGCCCGGCCAGAACCAGCAGGGTCTCGGACCCGCCCGGGCCAGAGCCCACCACATCTCGGACCCACTTCACGCCAGAACCGGAGACGTCGCGGACCCACGCCCAGCCAGAACTGACCGGGTTTTGGACCCACTTCCTGCCAGAACCGGCCACGTCTCGGCACCCCGCCTTGCCAGAGCCACCAGGATCTCGGACCCTACCCAGAGACCAGCCATTAATCTCACAGAAGGACGTGAGGTAAACTTCACCTCCTGAAGCATACACTCCACTTCGGGGGCTCCCCAAAGTGTTGCCAGATCCCACGATTAAGACAAGCACCAGGTTCATGGAAACGGGCCGAAAAGAAGCTTAGAATAAGTGAATCTGGCGACCGTGTTTTATTCTGCCAGGCGCTTCCCTCGGTCCTGGAAGGACATGCATGCATGCAGTGAGAAATCCGATTGCTGGAGTCAAATCCAGCTCCTTTGATCGGATCGGATTTCTAAACGAGAGCGCGGTTTTAAACCGTCACACAAGTGCAGAAAAACGACCCAAACCACCAAGGTCTCAAAGATGTTTAAGAGCAGTTTCATTTCCACCTGCTCCAGCTCTGCAGCAGCTCTCTCGGCGACGCCCTTTTATTTAAGACGACACTTTAACAAGGCTTAAACGCCGTTCGGTTCTCCGGATCGTACAGTGTGTGTGTGTGTGTGTGTGTGTGTGTGTGTGAGAAGAGGTCGTGTTTAGTCTGTAAGGCAGCGGCGCCTCTGAATCAACAGGCAACGGAGGCCAAAAAATATCATCGCCAAATATGGGACGTTCTAAAACCGTGCTGCTAAGAGTCTGAACATGGCACGGGGGGCTTCAGGAAAACGAGCAAAGATCCGCACCAGTTACCGTCAAAAATCGGCACCCAGGCCGCCCCGCGTCACGTTCAGGACGGGCACGGCTAGGGAACATCCCCGGGGAACACCGGGCACAGGCTTGGGCACACTTTAAAAAGGATGCCAGGGGTTGCCCACCCGTCCCCGTGTGCGATCCCAGACCCGGTCAGTAGGCACTGCTGGGTCCCTGTGCCCCCCCAACCCTAACGTCAACATTGTACCGTTTATCCACGCAAAATGTTCCTGATGGTCCAGCAGGGGCACCAGGAAGGGTCAACGTCCTAAATGTTAGAAAGCAGGGCATTTACGAGAGCGGGAACGGTTTTCTTTTCGGGACTTGCCAAGCCTTTGATGTATTGCACCATGTAGAGCTCAAACAAAAACACGGCTCTTTACTTAGGACGTCCGGTAAACACGGGCGCGGCCTCTCACAGGCCACGAGCTAAAGATTTTCACACAAGTCCTGAAATGTTTTGTTATTATTATTATTATTATTATTATTATTATCTACGAGCGGGCGAAAGGATGCGGACAGCTTCAGCTCTGGGATGTTGGTGTATTTCCTTGTTTGATCTCCTCGCTTCGGGACCTCCCTACTGGATTAAGGTCCGGGCTTTAACTGGGCCGTTCCCGAACATCCCTTGGTAGCGTGGTGTTTAGGGTCGTTCCAGATGCAGCAAAACAGGCCCAAACTCTGGTCCCAGCACCATGTATGTACGAACTGACGTCGCTCGGGCCGATATCGGTTCTGTCCTCTAAACGGTCCCAGCATCTCCAGTGGCACCGGGCCATACCACTTTCGGGTTCTCATGTTAGAGAGCTGTGTGGCACGCCAAAGGGTTCAGAACTGGCCGAAACGAGCGCTCAGAGCTTTATCCGATAGAGCTGAACTAATCTGGAAGCTTATCGTTCATCCCAGGATCCCCAAATCTACTCTACTACCCTGCTCAGCATCCCAGATTAGGTTACCATGGCAACGCTTCCCACCACAGCATGTGCGACAGACAGGCTAAGGCTAATTCATGTTCCAGGTGGGGCACTCGGGCCACTCTGTCAGTACCACCGGTCGGCTTTTTTTTTTTTGGTCATCTTAGAGGTTTTTTTCTCCAATCAATCCAGGTTCAGGAGCAAAACAAAAGCTCCCCCACTGACCAATCAGGACGTAACGAACCATGACGACGATGCAAACAAGAAATCAAAGCTGCACAACGAAGGACGTTTTACTACCGAAGTTGTTTGGTCGTACACCGCCTTTTCAAACGCTAAAAACGTATCAAAAAGCCATTTATTTATTCATTTATTTATTTATTTCGAGCTTTGGTTCTCCCAGGGTTTCTTCTTTATAAAGTTTAAAGAGTTTATTTTTTTGTCCTTTATTTCCAGCTTCCTGTCACACAAGAACTCCGTGATAAAGCCAGAATACAAATGACTTTTACGCTAGATAACATTTACTTTATTGACGTATCTGCTATTTACGTTTCTCGCTTTTTACGCTCGCCTTATTCTTTAATCACCGTTCCCATACTAACTTCACAATAAATAAACTTAATTATTTACCTAAGAGGTTCTGCAGATCTTATTCATTTATTTGCCTATGCAGTCTTAATTTGACGCGCTTATTCATTTACGCCCCGCCTTTAATTAGTTGTTCGCCTATAATATTTGTTTACATATTAATTGAAGGGCAGATGGATAAATTATTGTCCAATTAACATCCATAATGAAGCACACGATGTCTGCGTTATTTGGAAGCTGTTTAACAAACATTATTACTATCCGACTATACTTCGTTTATTTACCTACTTATCTAGAGGTTCATGTAGTGACCTAATCATTCAGCTGCTTATCATTTAGCTTTTTAATTACTCCACTGACTAGCATGAACGTCCCGTTTATTCACAAATGTATGTTCGTATAAACAGAAAAGTCTGACTTGACTCACTCTGCACTTTTAATTCTGCAATTTTTTTTTCACCATAATATTACGTTTTAGGCCATATTGTGAAACCCTAGCAGATAAATAAATAAATAAATAAATAAAAGAGGTCGACACGGCAAAAAAAAAAAAAAAAAAAGGGCACCCGTTAGCGAATTTCACTGACCTGGGAAGCAGTGTGGGTTGGTCGACCCTCTTTTCAGGCACTTGGGACACAGGATACGGACCGAATAATGAAGACCGGGCCACTCCTGCAGGAGAACGTTCAAATCCTCCAGCAGGGGGGTGATCGCTTGCCAAGCGGTCCAGATGTTTGGTAAAGAAGCTTGGCTTGAAATGGAAAGGATCTCCGGGTGGAGCCTGGTTCGCGTCCGCCGGTAGCAGACCGTCACCGGGACTTTACCCCTGTAGGCAAAGATGCAGTGCCTTCCGTCGGAGCGCTGCACTACGTGGTTGTTCATCTGCACGCTGAAACGCGTGAAGAGTTCGGGCGGGATAAGAAACGGGAAACTGTACTCGATCCGCAAGTGTTCCACCGAAAAAACCTGACCGGGTCCCCCCGAGCCGCCGCCGCCGCCGCCGCCGATCCAGGCCTCCCCGCTGGGTTCCTCCGCGCCCACCAGGCTGGGGAACTTGTAAACCAGGGCGACCCCGTTGAGCGGCTTGCTCCGGGGTTTGTTCACGCAGTAGCACACGCCCATCTTCTCGAGGAGCTCCATGATAAGGTGCAAATCCTGCTGTGTCTGCACGAGAGGTTTAAGAAGCTCCCGGATGACGTCGGACGGCAGAAGGCCGTGCGTCAGGAACCCTTCCACGTGGCGCCTCGCTTCCTCGGGGGCAGCTCCCGACCCGGAGCTCAGTTTCTCCAGGACGGCGGCGAGATCCTTCTGGAAGAAGACGTTCAGGATGGCGATGAACCTGGGCAGGTTGTGGAAGACGTACTCCTTGAGCGTCGCGTTGTCCTCGAAGTACAGCAGCTTCCCGCTTTCGTGCAGGTAGGAGAGCGCGCTTTGCAGCCGATCCTCGGTCAGGCCCGCTTGGAGGCCCAGCCTCGCCGAGTCCCACCACGAGATCCACAGCTCCTGCGGCTTGAAATGCAGCTCCTCGAGCATCTGCCACGACTTCGGGAGGACCCTGTGAAGGTTCGGGAAGATCTCGCGGTGGTCCGCGACCGACATGAGCTTCTCCTTCAGGCGCTGGACGTTCCTCGAGTCCACGCAGCTGACGCAAAAGACGGGGGACAAAATCTGCAACCGGCTGTTCATCAAGAACCCCAGCTGAGCCTTCTTGCGCCTCAGGTTCTTGTCGGAGACGCCGTAAAAGAGCACGTGCGGACTCGACGTTCTGGCGTCGCCGCCCAGCTCGAGGGACTGGTCCACCTGAAAGGCGACCGTCCCCAGAGTGTAAAGGTCCATCCTTTCCTGGAACGAGATCTGCCGGTGGATATCCAAGCACTTTTCCTCCAGTTCGGCCTCGGTGCACAGGTCGGTGTGAGTACCCACGACCCCCACCACGGCGTGGGGCACCTTGGCGCCGAGCAGGTGGAGGAAATACCCGACGCTGGCGTAAAACGACTTGCCCGTGTAAGCCTTTAGATTCACGACGACAATGTACAAAGCTCCCGGCGATAAGAAGAAGGGTTTGACGAGGTCGTAGTTCTGCTTCCCGGACAAATCGTAGACGATGAAGGTAAGACCCCGACTCGGGTCCGCTACCCAGTTGGTGACGTCGACCCCTCTGCCGCTCGTCTTGGCGTCTAACGGTTTGCTCACGATGCACTGCCTGAGCTTCGTCTTCCCTGCGCTCGTCTGCCCCATCAGCACGAGCTTGAGCCTCGGTTTGACCTCCGTCTGAGCGAGGGCGAGCTCCTTCTGGTAGGCGGCTATATACGGGATGCCTTTCATGCACACCTCGTACGGCGGCTGGATCAGCGGGTTGTCCTTAATCTTCCAAATGTTCACCTTGGCGAGCTTCCCGAAGTTATCGGGCAGAATGGCGATCTGGTTCCCCTGCAAAACCAGCTCCTCCAGCCTCTCCAGCTGCACGATCGAGTCGGGCAGAAACGTTATCCTGTTATTGTCCAACCACAAATTGGCCAGTTTGCCCAGCAGGCCCAGTTCATCCGGAAGGAACGAGAGCCTGTTCCGGCTCAGGTACAGCTCTTCCAGGCAGGCCAGCGTGAGGACGACCCGAGGGAATTCCTCGAAGGAATTGGACGACAGGTTGAGCATTTTTAGCCTCTGCATCTTGCCAAAGGAGCGCGGGAGCGCGGCGAGGGAATTGTTGTCCAGCATCAGGCTCTCTAGGTTGTGCAGGTCACAAAACGTCTCGGGCAGGGACGAAATCTGGGTGCTGCTGAGCCACAGGATTTTGAGCGACTGCAGCATCACGATGTTACCCGGCAAACCTTCGAGCTTGTTCCCCGAACAGTCCAGCTCCTCCAAATCCCGGAGCGCGAGGATCTCCGGTGGGAAACGCTTCAGCCTGTTGTGGTCCGCGTCGAGCGTCCGGAGCTTCCGCAGCTGCGTGAAGCTCTCCGGGAAACCGTGGAGCTCGTTGAAGCTGAGGTCAAGCTCCTCTAGGTTCTCCAGGGTCCCGATTCGGGCTGGGAGCTCCAGGATCTTGTTGTGGCTCACGCACAACTTTTTGAGGCCCTTCAGCAGACCGACGTCGTCCGAGATCGAGCTCAGGGAGTTGTGGCTCAGGTCCAGGTCCACCAGGTGACCGAGCTGGAAAACAGCAGGCGGTACGGAGGCGAACTTGTTCCGGCGAAGGACGAGGATGCGAAGCTGGGTCAGGGTGGATCCCAGACCTTCTGGAAGCTCGTGGAGAGCGTTATTGCCCAGATTGAGCACTTCGATCTCCTTGATGTCGTCAGGAATCGTGATTTTTTGGTCGTGGCCGGTGGAAAGGGTGAGCTGGCGCAGGCTGCTTCTCAGCTTCCTCGAACGTAAAGCGGCGTCTCGCCACAACCTGGCCGTCCTCAGGTTGCTCTCGTTCTCAGCCATGGTGCCAAGCTCGTTTGCACTGGCTAAGAGTGGAAGCGGGACTACCCAGGAAGCATGGCAGGTCCAGGTTCAGCGCAAAAGTCCACAACAGGTCAACGTTCAGAGAATCTGCACCAACAGAAACCGGACAGAGGAAGGGTTCGGTCGGATCCAGGCTGAGGAACCGTGCTTCCCACATTCTCTTTATCTGCGCCATTCAATAACAACACCGAACACCGCAAAGCAAACGGGTGGCCGAACCGCTCCGTGTCTCGTCCCTGCCCGATTTCCTGGAATCGCCAGAAGGTTCTCCGGAGATCCCATCGTGCTCGGTGAACCAAACAGAAAGCAAACGGATTAAAATAAAAGCAGCACGTCCCTCTCCTGCTCCTGCTCTTCCTCCCTCCCCGCTCAGGTCTCCGCCTTTTCACTGCGCCTGCAATCCCGAGGCACGAAAGCTGGGTTGCCAAATCCTCTAAATCCACCAAGTGAAAGCCAACAGCAGCACCCAATGTATTACCCTTACAATTTAATTAAAACGTTTAAAAATACAGCCATTTATAGCAACTTGTATATAAATATAACCAATATATACAGTATTAATATTGTTCTAATGATATCTATTTGGATAGAAGAACGTGTGGCACATATGTAATTATATTTCATTTCAGTCACGTGTAAGCATTATGGATTTAAAGTTTGTAATCATCGCATTACGAGGTAAAGCTGCATTAAAAACATAGTGCTTATGATTATAATATTGTTTCATTCATTTAGAGCCTTTGTAAGACTTGCTTGTGTTTTTTAGGATAAACGATTTGGGATTAATTATTATTGTGATGTGCTTAAATAACGTTATTGTTTTAAAACATGACATCATGTACACTCGATTTCCCTTTTACATGAAATATAAATATTGTCCTAGTGATAATGATCAGGGAAGACTTTTGAGATTTGTTTCATTTCCTCTGAGGCTTTTCCTCGTTTGTTTTGTTCATTCTGGAGTCTAAAATAACACACAGTATAAACAGATGTAATGTCTAATTCCATTTTAGATTACTCTGATTATTTACAGGATTTTATTTTATACACATAACATAAAGAAACAACCCTATTTATTTTAAAATGCCGCAACCAGTTTAGCATCTCGTTAAACTCACAACGCTTAGCATTTAATCTTGCTATATACTTTTAACCTTTAGATTTTTTTTAAATAGATATTTTTGAAAATGTTTTCAACGAATTATTATTCCGGTGCATTTAAAGAATTTTAAGGTCACCATACTTAATCTTAGCAATTCGGTTGTTCTAAGCTTCGACGTACGTGAGGAATGCTGATTGCAGTTTGGGAAAATACAAGATAAAAAAATATCAAATCCAGCACTGTGTGTGTGTGTGTGTGTGTGTTCGTCACAAAACATGGTCTCAAAGCAGCTTTATAACTAACTAGGCCCACAAGCCCAAATGTGTAAGCCTATGGCAGCAGTGGCAAGGGAAAAAAACTGCCTAAATGTTTAAAGGAAGACCCCCTGAGAGTCCCCTAAACGGTCCCGAAACAGAACGAACCTCACTGGAACCCCTGGAACCGGTCCTGGAAGAACATCTCTCAGACCAAACGGAAACATGAAACAAGGCGTTCCTAATAAAGTGTCTAAATAAACAAACTTAAGGACCCTTTGCAACACTTAAGAAGCCCCTTTGTTTATTTTACAGCCGTTTTTTTGACTGTCTATGCTGTGCTTTGTTTGGTTTCCTCGTTACTTCTTTTAGGCGCGTGCTCTCAAAAATCTCTAAAGCTAATCTGCTTGTAGTCTTGCCAACGGCGACCGAATAAGATATTTTTTAAGTCTTTATGAAATCACAGCAGGTGACTAAAAACGCCGTGACTTGTCTTCGGATGTGAGAGGATTTCAGACTTTGGTCTTTTTATTTCTCGGGATCTGTTTTAAATGCGTGTTGCGTACGGTTAGCATTAGCAAACCAACGGAGAGGGTCAGGGCGTGGTTTGGCCCAAGCTGGCAACCCGGTTGGCAAGCAGAGAACAGCAGCGTCATCAGAATCCACCTTCGCGGACTAATTGGTAAAAAAAAAGATAATAATAATAAATAATACTAATATATACTTATATTACAAAGAATGTTTAAGCATTAGAACGCACAACCACACACACAGAGACACACACACACACACAAAACAATTAAAACACCTCAATTAGTTCATTTTAATCCATTCTTACACCTGCCAGTAACACCTTTCCGCTGTTACGTCACAGCTCCAGGGACGTGGGTTCAAGTCCTGGCTCGGCTGCTGCCTGTGTAGAGTTTGCATGTTCTCCCCCTATGCTTGCCGTGTAGAGTTTGCATGTTCTCCCCGTGTCCGTGTGCGTGTGAATATGTTTCTTTGGCGCGTTTCTGATATTTCGTTTTATCTACGCGCACGCGATTCGTTAATTAAAGTGTTCGACGTTCATGTTAAATAAACTGTCGACGATATTAGAGGTGCTGGTTTATTTTTGGGTACCCTGTGGCCATAACGTCGAGTGAAAATGTGGTGAGTTGCGCCATCTGCTGGTCGGTCGTGTTAAACTGCCGCAATTTTTTGCATTTTTTTTTTTAAATATTAAACACGATTCCTTGTTAAGCAATTCCCCGTTTTGTTTCGACTTAACCCTTTCATAAACCTGACTTTTAAGTTACCTAGGTTGTAGTTAGTCTATTATTAGTATATTTGAGGCGGGCGGCTTAAAATTAATACTAAACTCCGAATCCCTTACAGGCCACTTTATTAGGTACACCTCGCTAGTACAAGTTGTTCCCCTTCAGTCCGTTCTTAGCCGACAGGAGGGGCACCCGGTGTGCTTCCGCTACCGTAGCCCACGTGCATCAAGGTTATAGGCTGTAACAAGTGGTTGTTTGAGTTCCAGTTGCCTGTCCAGTCTGCATTCTCCTTTTTACCCTCGCTGGATTTGTTTTATTTATTTTGATTATTTTATTTTTTTTACAGACGGAGACGAACACAGACAATCAGAAAGGTTCCTGCACCTCTACAACCTGCTGACATCATAACGGCCCGGGCAGCGTCCCGAAAACACAGGTTCCACTCCGACCGGACCCTTCCGCCACGAGAAATGAAATTTCCGGAAGGTTGGCGTCCAAGCAAAGTTGTTTTCAGGATGGAGGGGGAACAGAACGGAAAAAAAAAAGGGCTACGCTCTGCGAGTTTCGGGCTCCGATCGTTGCGAGCGTCCCTAAAAACGACAAATCTAAAAGGGTGGCCTAAGACTTTTGCACACGATCGTGCACCGGTCCGAACCGCCGGCTCCCTGTTCGAACCATTGGTCAGTCTCTGGGTTTGGGCTTCTGAGGAGGCGGAGCTCCTTCCAGCGGCGCCGTGACGGGCACGTTCTGCAGCTCCCCGGCGTTCAGCCGCTCGTTGACCCTCAGCCGGCAGCCGTCCTGGAGCATGCGCACGGCCACGCGGGCGATGTTGCGCGAGTCGTCCAGGCCGCAGTGAGGCCGGCCCTCGTACCGCAGGCCCAGATTCTCCAGCATGCAGTTCAGCTTGGTCTGGGTCCGAGCCACCTGCAGAACATCCGCAAGGTCGGGCTAAGTTAATAACACCGACATCAATCCCGGCATCGCTTATCCAGGGAAAGGGCCCGATTTCGGATGAAGAAGCGCGTCCCAATACTCCTGCGCCATCTATTTTCCGATCTCCGTTTTTAGGTCCGGAACGAAAAACCCCTTACAGCGCTTAAGCGTTTCCCGCCGAGATTCAGTTCGAATGGATATCAGGGGTACCTTGTAATAGTTTCCGTACGACTTTCTGATGTTAATCCACGTCCTGGCAAACGGGGGGTAACGGATCCCGCTCAGGCGGCACTGCGTACGCAAAAATTTGCTCATGTCCCAGGATCTAGGGCAAACCACGAGGGGTAAGGGCGAAGAACGAAGCGTCTGTCAATTTAAAAAAAAAAAAAAAAAGGCACGAAAACAGGATCCTAGTTACCCGTCCGTTAGCAGGGCGTATTTGTATTTCGTCCCGAGCTCTTTCTTCTGGAGCCAGGCCACCGCTCGGCGAAAAACCCGGGGAAACGTGTCCGCCTCGTCCACCATTTTCTAAAAAAAATAAAGAAAATCGGGAAAATAAGGAAATCAGTTTCCATCCGTCCTCCCACAAACCGTGACGATAAAGCTCGTACCTGCGTTATTCCCGTCAGCTCCACGCAGAAATCCGACAGCACCGGGTTCAGCTCGGGCTGCACGTACTCCTGGAACGAATCCACCTACAACCCGAAAAAAAAAAAACGTGATCCCGATCAACTTTAAAATGGCTAAAAAGCTTGACGCGCTTTATTGTCCCCATGGCCTAACGACCCAAGTAAACCAATCGTGTTTCAGTTCATAACGATCATTCTGATTTATTACCGGATTCAAGGAGCCCATGATAAAGCTTGACGTAAAAAAAACCCCTCCTAAAGCCTCGAAGCACTAACCGGCCACTTTATTAGGCACACAGATACTCCAGAAACCTCATACGTGTAGGCATAGCTGCTTAGTCGAGTGCAGTCCGGTCACCGGGAGCTTTGTCCTGATCGAGGTTTCTGTTCTGCCCGGCAACCGAGCTCCGATTGGCCATCCTGATTTTAGCTCGGACAAAGACGTTGGCGCGCCAGCCGGGCGGCCTGTACTCACGATCTCCAGGCTGCGCGTGTCGACGAGGACCATGGGGAACTCGATGATCTCGTGGACGTAATTTCGGGGGTTGCTCTCCTCACAGGTCGCCTCAAAGTCCACCACGCAAATGAAGTCGTAGTAGACCTCCTCGGCTCCGCCCGCCGCTCCCGACTGCTTCAGCTTCTGCTTCTTATAGTAGTGCTTCAGGCGCTTCCTCAGCACGTCTTTCACACCTCTAACGACCGCACAAAGACAAGAGGCGGGGTTACGGTCCAAATTTGAGACTGCCCTAACTCGGCTACTCGACTTCTTAACTGCGCGTATCCGTCCTGTTGTAAGTGGTACTCCCTGGTGGCCTAGGAATCTACCACCTGGTTCGCAGTCGCTCCTTATTTCATCGGGGCCATCGTTTCGGTTTCTGTATAAGAACTGAGACTAAACTACGAAACATGACATCCTAACGGCTCTAAAAGCTCCGGTTCATCACAGAGCACAACGCAGTTGCACTTTTCGGACACCAGAGGGCATTTATTCCTATTAACTGGCAGAACAAACTCAACATCTGCATTATATCTCGGCCACCGGTCACTCTGATCTCTAAATATAAGCCGATACTAGGAGATATGAGAAGCTGCGTCGACATCGTTTCGGTCTGATAAAAACATGCATCTCCACTGTTTTTTCTTCTCCGCTGCGGTTGCTGCTGCTGCTGATTGAACAACGAGGACCAAACCTGGCATCCAAATTGAGCTCGGCGCACTTGGCGCGCAGTTCGTCCCTGGTCATGCGGTTGATGGTTCCGTTTGCCAGGGAGATCTCCTTGTACACGGGATCGCTGAAATCCGCACAGACCCTCTCCTCGGCGGCGCTGGCTCCCTGCTCTGACTGCACAGCAACAGGAAAACAGACACGGGAAGACAAAAACAACAGAACAGGAGGGGGGAACGATAAACTAACCAGAAAAAGTGTTCACATACTTTTGGGTGCGACCCCTGTGAACTAGCTAGTGAGCAAGCGCGACACCCAGTGGTAGGCTTGAGTATGACACCTACATACTCACTTTAGACTCGCAGCTATCGTCTTGTTCGGGCCCACATTGACTGTTTTGACCGCCATCGGGGCCGTTGTCCTTCTTTTCCGCCATGCCAGCTTTATATTATTAACTCAGACAAGTTAAACGAGTTTCTCTCGAGGTTCCACGCTGCATCACCCTGCCGTTTCGCGCCTTCTCCTGACGAGACCCAAAACACCCTCCGTTTCTCACCGTCGATCACTTCGAACACAGAAATAAACGCTTAACGCGAAGTTTAGGAATTTAAAACGCATACCCTGGTGTTCATTTTCGTTGCTATAACCCCAAATTGAACGAAAATCAGGACAAATCGCCCAAAGTGAGAGACAACTCACCACACGGGAGCCATTACGTGCTGAATTTCATAATAAAAGTCCCGCACCGTCGCGGCACTGTACATAATAAATATAAAACTATTTAAAGTATAATACTGCTAATGGTATGATACACGTGCATAGTCCTATCAATACAATATCATTAAGCTACTATTTTACACGGTGCAGGTGTAAGCGTGCCCCACATGGGCCGTCAGTACAGCTCTGGGCTCCAGCACAGGGAGTTGGTTCGATAGCAGCCTCCCCTCCCTCAGACACGGCCAAAAGTGCCTGCATGTGATGCCCGTTTGACCTGATAGCGCAGTGCTTAGCGCCGTTAGCTCGAGAGCCCCAGTTTGTCAGGACAATAGAGTCCAGGTCCAGAAAGTCTGACTTTGGCATAAAGGTTTATTTAAAAAAGGTCCAGTTTTCTGGGAATTCATAGTTATGCAGCTATTGGGGGGGAAAAGACCAACCCGTTTAGGTCACTTAAAGTCCCCTTTCTTCCCAACTCTGTTGCTTGGTTTAAACTTCAGCGGCCCATCTTGACCACGTCTACATGCTCCAATGTACTGAGCTGCTGCCCTGTGAGTGGCTGATTAGATGGTGTGTTTTCAAATTCTTTACCTTTTGTCACTTCAGGTGTTTCAAAAGGATTGCTGGTGGCCGCAGGTTGTTTAATTTCACGTCCCTGGATGGAATTGGGCCAGAAACATCCTTTGGCAATAATTAAACTCCAGTTTGCAATCGGGAATATGTACAGTACATCGACATCGTGTTATAGAAATCCAATCTGGCAACCCTGAAGTTGTACAAGCGAACACCGTGACCTCGTTCGTCCACCGCGACTCATCTTATCAACTTATTGCTCAACCCGCCTAAAACAAAGTCCATAAGGTACTGGTTTTAATAACTTTAATTGAACTCGGATGGCAGAGAGATGACCGTAACTCCATCTCGCACCTTCGAGATGAATCGGAACACTGACCAACGTTAGCTCGAGCTGTGGTGTTCGAGCTGCTGGCGCAGTTGGGCACTTGAGCGTGGCCCTTGCTTCTCGCTTGAGCCTGATCTTGTGAGCTGCTCTAGATCAGATCCTATCTGCACTTTACGACGTCTAATGAACTCCTGAACTGCTCTTTGGGGTATGTGCCGTGTGCCATGGTCATAAATTCATCAAACAAACATCTAATCTGTGACCTAGAACACTCAGGGCGTGCAATCAGATTCCGATTGGCAAGCCTGCGGAATTTAACAAGGTATTTCTTGTGTGAATTTAAAGGGCGCTTATTTTTTTAGCCGTCTATCGAAACGGGACGCGATATGAATAAAAGGGAATAGAGGAAACGTCTCTGGTTGCTTTTGCATTGGATTGTGGGTAGCATAGTACTAAAAGTCAAAACCCACACTTTTGACCTCTGTGGCACCAGTCTTGGTCTGTGTAAGGGGGGCAAACCTCAGCCAGCCTACCCTCAGGGTGCCAGGGCATAGAGACTGTAAGAGGGAGGGTAAACCTGGCACTGGAACAGCAATGCGTACAGAGCTTTGACTGATAGATTGGTGGTTTCTGCTTATAGAGAATTCCAGCAGAGGCTCGGGAGTCCCCATGACCCTAAACAGGAGAGGCTCAAGTGTCCCCATGACCCTAAACAGGAGAGCCTCGGGAGTCCCCATGACCCTAAACAGGAGAGCCTAGGGAGTCCCCATGACCCTAAACAGGAGAGCCTAGGGAGTCCCCATGACCCTAAACAGGAGAGGCTCGGGAGTCCCCATGACCCTAAACAGGAGAGGCTCGGGAGTCCCCATGACCCTAAACAGGAGGGGCTCGGGAGTCCTCATGACCCTAAACAGGAGGAGAGGCTCGGGAGTCCCCATGACCCTAAACAGGAGGAGAGGCTCGGGAGTCCTCATGACCCTAAACAGGAGGAGAGGCTCAGGAGTCCCCATGACCCTAAACAGGAGAGCCTAGGTAGTCCCCATGACCTTAAACAGGAGAGCCTCGGGAGTCCCCATGACCCTAAACAGTCCCCATGACCCCCAGAAGACATGTATCCTATAAAAAAATAATAACGCCGCTTCATTACGTGCATTAAGTGCTGACTCTTCTTAAGTGTTTTAATCTTCTTTGACATGCGTAATTTGTATTTAGACAAAAACAGGGCACCCCAGAGCACCAGGTCAGGGCCCGGACAGCAGGTCGGACAGATTTTGCTACCCAACCCTATCGAAGAAGTGGCTGGACAGCAAAAGGGCGCCGAAAGTACGAGTGGACTGGTGCCCCCGCCCCGCCTGGATCCCAGCGGCAACCCAGAACTTCAACAGGAACATCAAACGAGAGCCAAAAACGAGGACGCCAACGTCTGAGTTCATCACAACTTGTGTGCTTTATTCACATTTTGAAGACAATGACCATTCTTTATTAAACACCAGTTAATTAAAAACCTAAAATCGTTAGCAGGACGCTTATAAAAGACGACATTCAGCAGACCGTGACAAAGTGCAAGAAACGGAAAGGCAGCCGAACTTCGAACTCGATCCCTTCACCCAAACACGTGACGTACATTCATAACCGACGACACTCGACGACCTGCGGCGTTACTTAAGCGCGCCGAAGGGGAAACCAAACGAGGCGCCGAACTCCACGCTCCGGTGTGCTGGTGCGGAGCGCCATTTGGCCCAGCATCGGCTCTTCGATAAACCAGTGCAAACGATTCAACGTTGAGAAGCCGAGCGGGTTCAGAGGCCTGGTTAATCTTTAAATTCGAACGATCAAGGTCGACAGCAGCTGCGCCCGCGTCTGGCCGTGATTCAACAGTCCACGGTTGTTCCTTAAAGGCGTGCATGGGCCAACGAAGTGTGAGCCGGGCGTTTGGCGTGCAACCAGATTTGTCTCAACATGCACAGAAATGTCATGTTCAATTTCCCGTTCGCTCGGTCACGGCTTTGGTTACGGGCCGTGCCAGCCTGGCAGAGCCGGAATCTGGACCCTGGAACTCCTCGCCAGCAGTTCAGTAGGTTTTTCTGTTCGCAAACGTTTGTGTTTAGTTATTTGATTTACACCCCATCGGTAAGAGCATCATTCACTGTGCAGGACAGCAGCAAGATTATCATCAATACTACACTGATTGACGCGCACACCTTTTTGCAATGGGAGAGGAAACCGGAGTACCCAGAGTAAGCCCACGTGGGCACGGAAGGACTCGCGAACCCGGCAGAGGCAGCGGTCCGAGGTCGGGATGGGACCAGGGATCTGGTAGGTCCAGAGGTCCGCACTGACCGCTCATACAGGAAATGAAAAGAGTTAAAAGCATGTATCCAAAAGTAAATATCCCCCGAACCGTGGCTGTTTGGGCCGCTCAAACTCCAGCCCTGTTAACCCAAACGTCTGTGATTGGCCTTGAACGGAGCAAAATCAGCTGTACGGCGGACGCAATCTCAACTGAACCTGTGCGAAACGTAAACATCTTGCGTGTCCTGTGACGAACTTCACCCCACGGACGCTTCGCCCTTTTAAAAAAAAAAAAAAAAAAAAAAAAAAACCTTTTAGGATGAGACCCACACCTCGAGTTCGTCGTTAGAACGGCGATAAGAAGCGACCGTGGCTTAACATGTTAAGTTTTCACGAAAAAAAAATCTGTTATGCTCCGTGTCTGAGGGAGGGGTGACTTGTGGGGTGAGCCCCGACTACCCTGCGATGTGCAGATATGCCTGCGCGCCGCCTTCTCCAGAGTGGGTGTGGTCAGGTTTTCATATGAATCCTATACAGCTTCTCTAAGCCCGAACTCAAAACTGAGCCCGTTGGTTCCTGTTTAAGAAAAACGACGTGGAAATCCCAGGCGATGACGTCACTAAACTGTCCCAGAAGAGGACGGGGAAGGGGACCGACAGGTCCTGGCCAGTCGGAGACCTCACTCTTAATGGTTCGTCTTATAAAATGCGGCGCAGTCAGTAATAGGGGCCGAGATCCTCGTACCCGGCGTAGCTGGGCCAATCTGGGAAGATGCCCTGCGAGCATCTGGGGCTGCCGTACCTGTCGAAGTACACGTCCCAGTCCGTGTAGCGCTGACTGATCGAGCCGTTCGAGCTCTTCTTCAGGGCGGAGTGGACGATTTTATAGTTCTGCCCACAGTTGCTGTCCCAGTACGTTTTGCCGTTCACCTCGTAAAAAACGGCAAACTCGATCTGATCGTGCGCCGCCACCCGCTCCGGTAAATCCAGCTCGAACGAGAAGGTGTCCAGGTCGGAGCCCGAGTACGTATCCTTGACATACAGACAGTCTACATCCGCCTGGCTCTTCCACGAGTCGAACGTGATCCGGACCTTGACGGCCTTCTCGAAGGAAAGGTTTTTGACCTTGATCATACCGGCGATGGCCCGGTCCTTCAGCACGCAGTGCTCCAGACTGACGAAGTCCTGCTCCAGACGCTGACGAAACTGCAGGTAATCGGCGCACGGCTGGGCGAAGTCGAGCACCAGCCTGTTCCTCTCCTCGGAGGCGGCGAGTGCGGAGGTGAAAAGCTTCCGGATGCTGAGCGGCACCTCGATCGGGTCGTCGAATTCGGAGAAAATCTTGACTACCGCCAGGGCCAGACCCTTGTGATCGGCGAAGGAGACCTGCTTCTTGACTTTTCCGTGCTCCTTCGGGACGTCGCTCGGCTCCGGGTGCTTGAGGGCAGCGTGGAAACACGGCCGCAGGGGCCTCTTGCACTTGGTCGTCATCCTCTTCTGGAAATCTTCGCTCGAGAGGAGGATGGGCAACGACAGCTCGACAGGCATGATGACGAAGGCACTGCATGAACAGAGAGGCAAAGGAAAAAAAAAAAGGAAGGATTAGCGCCCTAGAAGCTGGCTTTTGCTGGACTACAGTCGCCACGGCTCCGTCCTGAGCTCTGGAGTCTCTAACGTGGCCTGGCTGGATTTCCAGAGGCAGTTGCATAACCTGGCCAGCAGGTGTCGCCAAATTCGTCCCCATCGTTTTTCAACCGGGTTAATATTTGAATAAATGCCAAGGAAAAAAATACTAATACTTTTTTTTATTTAATAATAAATAGGTTTTTATTAACCAGTAACAGCAAGGAGATTACAAGAATCTAAACCTTATGCATTACTTTATTCCTCTTTATCCCCATCACAGCTTATTCACCAGAGGATTAGGAACGCTATAACTGGAACAAACGTTATATTTTATTATACTCTCGGACGCGGCAAAGTCTCACAATAGAACCACACAGAAGTTCTCTATCCTTTAACCCCGTGAGCAGCTGAGCACGTTCAATCATCTGACGGTTATCTTTATTCTTATCTGTGCCGGGTTTAACGTTGGAGCTTCATGCAGGCCTGAACTTGACCCATTTACACACTTAATCATTAATGCATTGTTTGCGCTCCCGGCCATATGAAGCTTCCACTATGACTTCATGGATCGAACAGGCTTGATTTAGCTCTAGCCGACACATACGCCACATGAGCAAAAGTACTGGGACGCCGACGCCTTTCCATTTCAAATCCATATTTAAGGCTGGACCTCCTTTACAGGTCGAACAGCTTCCACTCTTCTGGGAAGGGGTTTTCTGCAAGATTCGCAGCCGCGGCTGCTTCTGAACGGTTACGTCTGTCGACAGTATCTGGCAACACAATATATGGGTTAATTGGGATAATAATCCTTATTGGACGCAAAGCGGAAAGCAATAAACGGAAGCGAAATTATGAAAGACACGTTTATCAGGGTTGTAAAAGCGACATTTGTTGTCATCCCCGATAAAACAGTTACGACTTTGACATCTTAATCTCAGGTTATTCAACAGAGCACTATAAGGAGGAAGGACAGGTCGTGTAAAGCGACGTTAAGAGACCAGAGCAAACTTCAGTTTTAACCATCAGTTAACTTCAGTGTTTAACTTTATCAGTTTAAAGAGAAACGATCTTGCAGAGTCTCTTGTAACCATACATTACTCGTGAACGCCGGGACAAAAATAAGAACATCTCTCATCATTTTCAAATGAAAGTCTAAACTCGTGCGAATCCCTACCAGGGTAAGGTACAATGATTACCACTGACAGTGCTTTAAATGCTTTCTGTTAAACTTAAGAAGAGAAGCAAATCGTCACGACATCCGGAGTCTGGACCGATTTCCAGAGGCAGTTGCATAATCTGGCCAGCAGGTGCCGCCAAATTCGTCCCCTATCGTTTTTCAACCTGATAACGAGTAAAAGCAAAATATTTGAATAAATACCATGGAAAAATACGAATACTTATTTTAATTTAACAATTAATACGTTTTAGATTTCAAGAATCTAAACTCTATGCATTACTTTATTCCTCTTTATCCCCATCACAGCTTATTCACCAGAGGATTCCACTCCACTTTGGTGTGAGGATAAGGGCTCTTCTTAAACTACCAGCAAACGCGGAAAAGTTCCTCAGCACCCAAAAGTGACCTCTCCAGAGCCTGGCCTTGGCCTCATTTTGGGATAACCTCTGGACAGGCCATGACTAAGACCAAAATAAAAAAAGAACCAATTGAAATGAAGTTTTAACCCCGCTTATCTGATAAACAGCTGGATTTTATCCCAGTTGTGCATGTCGACCGGAGTGCACAGCTGTCCCAGAAGGTTCAGAAGAATGAAACACGGTTGCCAGGTGCTGCAGCCTCCCTCGCTGCTCACGCAAACTTTCCTTTTTCCTCAGCATTTATTTATAAAGGATATCGGTTCGGAAGGACTATTCCGATCTGGCCCCGCCCAAATCATAGCTGAAAATGTTAAGAGTCGGTGTCGCACGATGAAAGAGATCAGATTTGGGCCGCTCTTAGCCGCTGTGTGAACGTAGCCCAAGAGACTTTGCTTGTTTTGGGCTCGTTTCCATCGACTTGATTTTCTTGTAGGATCTGGCAACCCTGGAATTTTGCAGGGATACCCAGCACTTTTACAATTTTTTTAGGGGGGGGGACTCTGAAATGCAGCATACGCTAGAGAAAACACAAAGCAGATTATTCTGCTATTAAACTATTGTGCTGATGATAACAGCGGTATCATAACTCAGGTGGCTGGAAGCTCCACAGCTCCACAGCTCCACAGGCCTGGGTTTGAAACCAGGGCTTCAGGACACGAGGACTACAGCCAGTGAGTTCCGGTGTAGGCTCCAGACCCTCCCCCACAACCCCAACCAGGTCATGAGAGGTAAAAAAAAAAAGGGTGCTGTGCTTCAAGTACAACAATTAAGCATTCACAGCCCAGACGTTACTGAGAGCCCTAACAAGCGCCAATCTAAGCACATTTCCAAAATAAAGATGTTACAGTGATAAGAACAGATTAGATCACCCTGATCAAATTCCGATGTGCTTAGACCCAAGAAGAAGAAACTTTAACCTAAAGAAACCTAAAGCAATAATCCACGCGAGAGGGAGTGCTATTGGCACTGGCCCGAGTGACAGCATGAACCTCGATTGTTACGTTTAGAACACAGTTCCGTTATCACCGTTTATTGTTAGATTAAAAGATAAAGAGGACAGAAAAATGATTTGTTTATCTCCATTCGGAGAGGTAAAGGGAGTTCCAGTTATGGTTCAAGTCGGAGTTTGTCGGTCGGGTTTAGGACTAAGATCCGGACAGATCCAGGAACGAAGCTCCGATCGGGCGTGGACGGCGCTTAACGAAACACGGCGAGTTTAAACGCCGGCGATCGACGTCTTGAAGGAGATCAGAAAGGAAACAAGGAGCTGCTGATGCTGTATAAGCGTCCCGTAACATTTCGGACTGATCCCCAACATCAAAACCGGCTACAAGATCAGTCGCTTCGTTTTGGTTGACGGGCCGTGACCCCCATGAAGAGCCCGAAACGTCTGATTTTACTCCAATCACTTCCTTTATCTCAACAATTCAGCCTGATGAACCTCGGCTCGTGGGAAGGATCAGAGCTTAAGAGCTTCAGCTAACGGATTTAAATCCATTTTATAAACTCGTTATAATCCGCTTCCGCAGTTTTTCTTGCATCGTTGTGATGTTGCTGCTTTGTTATGGCTGCCAGCGTTGCTAGGTTACGGGTGTATGTGGTTGGAGTCATACTTCGGTCAGAGTGCCATTAAGGGGCAATACTGGCACTCCAAGAACGACTCTCAGCCAGTCAAACCACAGATTTTGGTATAAATCCAAATAATCAGACCCCACGGTCTTGTTCCACGCGGGCACACACACACACGCGCACACACACACACACACGTGGCGGTGTATGAGTAAATGGAAGCTTAATAGGGGATTAGGGATGCAGCCTGCCGGACAGGATCTGGACCCCCTACGACTCTAACCATGATTAGTGAGGGTTAAAACAAAGGGATATTCAGTCCGAGCAGTGGAAACCGTCCCAAAAGCACGACAAGGCGTGAAGAAGGAGAAAGAGGCACGAGGGTCACCAGAACAGAGATTATTCCGTCAACAAAAAGTACCCCTGAAATTATTTGTCGCCGACGCATTTTTACAACGAAAACGCCACGAGACCTAAAACAACAAACACCTGGAACAAGAACTAAAGCATTTTTTATAAAGGGTTTTATAAGGGTTACTGTTGTTGATCTTTAAGAGATTAAAAAAAAAAAATCAACCACAGTACGGACTAAATGGAGGAACAGGCTCAGTCAGAGTCCAGTGCCACCATGGGACGCTTTTCCAGGACCTAAAATGGGCGGATTAGAGCACCTTTAAAAAAAACCTGCCTGGGTAAGAAAGTTGAAACAAAATATGAAGTCTTAAAATCCAGGTAGAACGTCTACATGTAACCCTAACCAAAAGGTTCCAGTAAAAGCTCTTGGAGCAGGAACTACGCCTTTTTTTTGTATTTGGATGTCTAGTTTTGCAAACGATCTTGGCCTCACAGTTTGCTGAACGCCAGAGCCATACCAACGGCAAAGCATGGTGCGTGAAAAGTGATTTCAGACCTGCTGACAGCCTGCAAATGAAATCAACAACGGGAACTGATTAACAGGCCAAATTTAAAGAGTCCAGCAGCCCAACTGTAATGTAATGTAATGGAGTATGGCCTTAAGATCCGATTCGATCCCAAACCATTATCCTAAAACCATTAAGATCTAGATTTCTGAAACCAGGTCCCAAATCTGTATGGATCCCAAAGTTTGAAAGCAACACAATCCAGGCAGAAGGTCTCGCGTTTGTCTTGTAGGGTCTGGTCAAAAGATCTCGGAGCACATGTCGAGTGCCGTCAGGGTTCGCATACTTTTTCCTAAACGGTGTGTAAACAGGACAAGTACCATTGTGACCCGGACCAAAGGGTCCCAGTAAAAGCTCTTCAAGCTGGAACTTCGTTTTTGGACCGGTATCACCTGAAGTACGAACACCTCCTGGAGTTCCTCTGCACCCATGAGTGAGGACTACCGGTTCAGACACGGAATTAAAGTTCCACCTTAACTCCCGTACAGATGTGCACCCATGCAGCGATGATAATCATCATCATAATCATCATGATCATCATGCAGAAGTTTGGAATTACAGTGCTTTCAGGAGGGACCTGCTCTGGTTCGCCTCTGCGTATCGACGCTTCGTTTAGTGAATCGTAACAAAGTGGCAGCAGCTTAACTTACCTTGATTAGAGCCTTTACCAGGAGGAACCAGGTGAGTCACCATCCGCTAATCAGAGCTCATTTCAGCCCGTGCGTTCGGCTGCAGGTCCGCGGATCAGAGCTGCAGACTGACCCTCCTCTCTCCGGTATAGTTCTAACTTAACTCTCTGTGCTCTGTGACTATAACCGGCAATCTCTCTCTCTCGCTCTCTGATGAATGAGCAGCACTCCGTGAGCACGTGAACACGCTCCATCAACCAATCAGAGCTCAGAAACTGAGCATGGGAAAACAGAATCACTGGCCACGTGACCTTTACCCCCTTCCCCAAACTTCTTCTGGGTCCGTAACCCCTTAACCTCTAGAAACAAGTCTTGTGCTGACATGCTCAGATCATAAGTGGAGTAACATGGGCACTACCATGATACATATTTGACATTGGTAACCAGCATGGCATGTGGATTAAAAAACATATGTGGATAGTTATAATAATATAAAAAAAAAATAATAACAGTAATAATACTAATACAACAACAATCATAATGATACAAAATATGCATACTAATACTATTAATAAAAGTAACAACAAAAACAACAACAACAATAATAATAATAATTATTATTATGTAGAGGCAGCAGCAGTAACAATAATAATGATAATAATAATATTAATGAAAGCAGTAATAATAATAATAATAATAATAATAATAATAATAATAATAATAATAATAATAATAATAATAATGATTATAATAATAATAATTAAAGCAGTAATAATAATAATAATAATAATAATAATAATAATGAAAGCAGTAGTAATAATAATAATAATAATAATAATGATGAAAGCAGTAATAATAATAATAATAATAATAATAATAATAATAATAATAATGAAAGCAGTAATAATAATAATAATAATAATAATAATAATAATAATAATAATAATAATAATAATAATAATAATAATAATAATAATAGGCTCCAGAGCTTGAGTGCTATACAATAACCCCAAGGGGTTCTTCATTCCTGCCAAACAGGAGCCACACCCAGTCAGTGGTTGACCAAGATAAGGTGATTACACAGGTGGAAGAGCATGAAGACAGTGACACTCACCAAATTACAGAGCTTAGTGAGAAATGAGTGGAGGGAAAATATTCATACATAAAATACGTAGCATTGCATTCAGATCGGCACACGTGATAACTTCCCATTAAATCACATGTAAAAGACCAAGTGTAACTGCCATCTAAACTCATCTAAACACGTCATTTACTTACTGTGAGGAATCACATGCAGTCATGGGAAGAACATGTCAAACTACACACAGGCAGCAACTGGAGTGCTGATGAGCTTCATAAAACAGATGAACGCAAGGAGGGAGAGTAACACAAGTCCAGGTTTGTTGGGCTGCTTGTTTGTTTGCATCATGTTGCAAAAGTGAAGGTCCAGACCCTCCGTCCACGTCCCAGACCAGGATAAGCAGTGGTAAAACAGGAGGCTCTGCTCTTACTCAGCCACAGGTGGCTTGGTGCCTAAAAAGGGAGATGTTAAAATGAAATGGATGGGATGGTCACATGGTAACTTGGTGTGTGACATTAACAGCCAGCCTGAAGACTTAAAATCCTCTGAAGACTGCATGAGTGTTCAAAAGTGTCCAGGAAAGCCCAAAAATGCCACAACAGCGGCAAACTAGATCAAGTAAAAAAGTATAACCCCAAATCCTTACATTCTTCTTTGATTTCTATTTCATTGCAGACAGTATAAGATATTTTAATTTGTTCATAGACGTCCATTCCTGCCTTTCAAACCTGTAATACATACTAAAAATGTTTCCGGGCAATACAGGTCTGGTTATGAGGTAAAATAATAATAATAATAATAGTAATAATAATGTGATTTCGAACAGGTGATTAAAAACATGAAATCAAGAAAGGCTGAGTCCTCAAAGTTCCTCACAGAGTGTAGATATTCCTGACTCTACAGAGCAAAATATCATGAAACGATTCAGAATATGGAGGAATTTCAGTCCTAAAAAGCCTAAACTGAAGAAAGGTGATCTCTCTCCGCTCCCTCAGACGGCCCTGCATCAAGGACGGTCGTTCATCAGTATCGGATAGGAGCGCACGGGTAAGGGATTAGTTCATCCAACCTTTATCAAGCTCTACAGTACAGAGTTACGTTCACAAACGCCGCTTAAAACGTTACTGTACCAAAAAACAAGCCTCGTGTTATAACCACGCCCACTCCTCTGCGCACGGAGGCATCTAGGATGTACCGTCACCATGGAAACAGGGATTGTGCTCGGCCCAATCATTGGAAGAAATGGACGTCGTTTAAAAACGTTCACACTGACACATAAAAGACGTTCCAACTTTGCAGCAGGTACTGTTTCAGTATTATCGTGTTACCATACCAACCATACCCAGCCTACGGGCACTGTGCCAGTGATATTGAGGGCATTGGGTAAAGGGTCTGCGGAGGCCTAGCGGCTAAGGCTCTGGACTCTGGGCCAGAAGGTCCAGGGTTTAAATCCCACCTCTTGTTGGGTCCTTGAGCAAGATGGTTAAATCCTTAACCCACATTTGCTTGCGTTGTAAGACTGCCGTAAAGGTAAAGGTACATGTAGAGGGCACTCTGGCCACAAGTCTAGCCACATGAAATTGAGTGACAGTAAACACAGGTGGGTCTGTCACCTATCCAAATTGATCTATGACCATCGCTATTAATAGGAATTTGCATCGTCCAACATAGAGCCGTGCTTTCAACATAGGGTATAGCGTGTGATAGACCAGCCGCTTTGTTTTTATATAGAAATCTTCACACGTGCATGTTGTGTGTTGCAGTTATGTGTTTGTTTTGGTACTTGTTATATGATGAATCAATAAATCAGAGGAAAGAAACGTTCAGAGGGTCTGGTGGTCACGTGACACGGACGAAGGTCACGCCACTGTAACTCAATTTGACTCTCGCAGGTTACTGGGTGTTGGGTTTCGCCGAAGATCTGCTAATTCTGACTTCAAGCACGGCACAGCTGTTTTGATATTTTGTGCCACAGTGAAAACGCGTCTGTTTTGCATTTGCCTCTAATTTATTACCATAACGATTCCTATAATTAGCATAAAAACTACCCGACCTATCCCGGCTGACCATTTATGGGGGCACTTGAGGACAGTGAAAGCAGAGCATTCAGTAAGAACACAAGATGCTCTCTGGAATATTGCGAGATCGTCCTGGATAACAAGGTTTAGCCGATTTTAGACGTAACGTGTTGTGGTGCTGCTGTAGCGCGCCTCCCGCCGTTACAGCAAAACAGGGGAACATACCAAATAGCAATAAGCTCTGTGTTTTCCCAGAGCACTTCCATTCGTGCTCTACTCAGTGGCTCATGACGTGACGAAAAATGTTGTGTGAAACTTGAGAAATAATTCTAAATTCAATATGTTGTCTATGGTCTGTAAAAGCTTGATGTTGCTTTTTGGAAGGGGAACAGGCTAGAATATGCAAAAAAAATCGGAATGAAGACCAGTGGAAAAGAGGGATTATGGAGTAATGAATCCTAGTCTAAAATTTGTGGATCAAGTCTTTGACATTGTCATATATGTATCATAATACATATTGCTAAACCAACATATCTAATGGTGCTTGGCTTTTTCCATATAATTACTAAACTATGGTTTGTTTGTTGTCACATGGACACCTTGGTTTATACATCGGCATGTTTTGGCAGACCTTTTGCCTCAAGGCCTTTCTATTTATAACTAAAAGCATAGTTCAAAGTCTCTACATGTTTCTGCCATGCAACTGTTTGTAAAAAACTTTCGCTTGTTTCCTTGAACCCTGTTAAGCAAACCACCTCTGAACCAATCCATAGCAGCTCATCATGTACTGTACTACAGCGATGAGATTCGGACTCATCGGAGAAAGTGTGCCACTAGATGTTTATTTAAACTTGAAATACTGGAGAACGTCGTGTTCATTTGCCTACTTAATTCCAGTCCAAATCAGATTTGCTCAGATGTAATATTTTGTAATATTCCCCCGTTTCTAGTCGCCCAAGGGCACGGTAAAACAGATATAAACATTTTAAATAGAACATATAGACCATGACAGAAAGAAAGAAATTCAGCATACAAATCACACTTCTGGTTCACCAAAACTTCAGACCTACAACTCGTAAGGTAACCCATACCTCAACAATACAGGTCCCATCATCAAAAGTATGAATTAGCAGTATAAACACAGGGCATGAGCGAGTCAGAGGAGCGAATAACTGGAGATTACCCAGGTAAGAAAGAGCAAGGCCACACAGAGATTTAAAAACGAGGCCATAAAGTTTATATTGAAAACGTTATTGGACTGGAAGATAAACACAATGTCATAAAGTTGGAGTAATATTCCCGTAAGGTGGGAAAAAGCTGTATTACAGATATATTCATGTGCAGTTCAAATGATAAAAAAGGAGTCAGAGAGGAGCCAGACTTCTAACCTGGGTCGAGGAAGAGTCAATGAATTTCAGACCAGAAAAAACTTTAATATAGTTTACAATGAAACTACAGAACTTTTGTACTCAAAGCTGTAGAGAAATGGAAGGCTGATTTACAGTTATTTAATAATTTAAAACAATAACATGTATAATGTTACGAGTTTGTGATGAAAAAGTTTGGAAACCAACTACCCTACTGAAAATAACATGTTTTGAACATGTTTTTGCTGGGGGTGCTGGTGACCAGCACATGCTGGTCTTTGCTGGTTCTTGGATGGTTGTGACCAGTGTCTTTTCTGAGTATGCTGTTTGAACAACAAAACCAGTAAGATCATACTGGCAACCAGCTTTGCCAGCAAGGTTATGCTGGTCTACCAGCAAAAACCAGCACCACACTAGCTTTTTTCTGCAGGGATAGTTTTAGAAAGGTGCTCAATAATAATGGGTAAAAAATACACCACGACCAATTCTAATTATTATGGTATATTTCACATTTGGTGACTATTAAACAACACACTAAGTAAATAAATTATATCGTTTAGATAGCCTCCACTATGTAGCTGTGATCAACGCTAGCTAACGTCTTAGCATTAGCCACCTGAGCTACTACACAAGACGGCAGAAAGACTTACTTTACTTCACATAAATGTGTAGAAATTATTCTAGACCATTTTTTAGTTTGTTAGACGTTCTCATACATATTATACCCATTAACTCGTGTACTTTACACTATTAGACTTGTTTTAATTGATTAGCAAGTTCGTTCTTTCAGAGCAGTGTTAGTACATCGCTAACTGTCCACTGTCTCCATCTTCAGTTCAAATTCAGAATTAACACACAGTTCATTAAGGTTTATTTCTTCACATTAACTCCTAAAATCACCTTCAGTAACGCCTTCAGTCATACATAAAGATTTGGGCAGCGTTTTGCCAAAAATGGTCGAATCTACCTGTTGTTTAAATCTCAAATTAAACGTAATTTTCTATATTTCCCCCCACACTGAATCTAAGGCATATTAACTATTCATTGTGAGTGTGATCAATGTCAGGTAACTTTACTGTATTTTTTTTAACAAGTTTTCAGCACAGAATAAGCAAATACATAAAATGTAAACACGGGGTGTCCATACTAACGTGCAATGACATCACTGTGCTTAATAGTAAAATGTTTTAACTATTAATTATATGAATTATCTATAATTATTTATCTATATTAATTATCTATACATATCTATATATGTAATGTCCTGGTTGGGCGGAAAAGGCACCTGTTTGGTAGAATGGCTGTTATGGTATTTGATTAGGATACTGGGGTGAACTTGGTCTCAAACAGAAGATAAACTGACGTACAAGTCGGTACTGTAGTCCTATAAAGTTATTTAAGGATTTGGAAGGGTAAAAATGACCTGTTTTGGAAGGCACATTTGAGGGACCAGTGTTTTTATGTACATAAAGTACATTTAGAGATCTGTTTCAGTATTTTAAAGAAAGACAGACAGATAGTACGTTGGAATTTATACCTGCTCAGACCCAATCATATAAAAACAAGCTAAATAATTCATCCAACACTTGGAGTGAAAGAAAAACTGATCAATGTGTTTATTCATGGCTTACATCCCACACAATAGACAGGGCCTCTCTCATGAGAGACTAAAATGCTAAACTTTGTGTGATTCTCCTGTTATTCTCTTCTCTTCACTGGTAAAAAGTAACTACTGTTCAGTTTTCTTGCATCAAATCCCAGCCTCTGAGCCCATTCCCTGTTGTATTATTCCACAGCTTAGTGTTTTTCCAACTTTCGACGATAATGACCTAGGTACAAACCGTTCACAGCTTCGCTAGCTGCCTGTACACAAAGTACATTCTCACACAGAATACCGTTGCCTTTCATTGAGCTCAGAAAGTAAAAAAACAGCAGGGTCACGGCTCTCAGCCATCCATGGCCTTTAAAGATTCTTAAAAACAAGAAGTGCAAACGTTTAATATACGTCGTCAGTGATTTATTTTGCTTTCAGAGAATTTATACAGCAATAGACAGATAAATAGAAGTTTATTGCCATTGCTCAGTACAAGCCAACAAAAGTGCAGTTGGCGTCTACCAGAAGTGCAAAACGTAGAAATACGGGAAAAGCAGAATGGAGCAAGAGCATAAAGTGCAATCAATATAAAAGAACGCGAAACAGCAAGAAGTGGAATGAACTTCCCCTCAATGTTCGAACAGCGGAGTCTCTGGCTACCTTCGAACACCGTTTGAAGACCCACCTCAACTAACGACCCTTCTCTTTCTCTCTCTCAAAAAATAAACACACACAACCGTTGCAGTTTCAGAGGTGTATTCTTGTTTAGATCCCTGATTATTAGGAATAGGTTATATTACCGAAGTCTTAAAGCCCTTTTGAAAGTCGCTCTGGATAAGGGCGTCTGCTAAATACCGTAAATGGAAATTGAAATGGAATATAGCCTTGCTTTGACAGGATTTGATATGCATAGATAATATACACAACATATGTTTTGTATATATGCTCACTGACAAAAAAAAAGAAACGAAGCAACCCGATAGACATGTTGGATTGCTGCAAATCTCTGCAAAGGCAGATAGGTAAAAGGATTACAGGTGTGCCCTTTTAATGTAAGACATTTGGTCTTACCACAAGAGGGTGTAAGAGCGCTCCCTCTCTGCCCAATAAAAAGGCTCTCGGGGGCTGCTTTTTGGTAGTTTACCACTTGGTGAGAGATTGTGAACAAGAAACCTGGACTGCTATGAACTGGAACCGTATGGTCCTTAAAGACAAATCCAGATTCTTCTTTTGATCCAAAGACGGTTCGAGGTTCGAGTTTGAAGACCTAGTGGCGACTGCTTCATTCCTGCCTTTTCTGTGGAGCGACACGACCAGAGGGAAGGAAAAACCTAGAACATTTTTGGAGCTTGGGAAAGTGTGAACGCCAAACCTAGGATTCTGGTTCACGTTTTGTTAGGTGTCTGAATAGGAAAAATAAATAAACACCTAAAACAGATAAAACCGTTAAAATAACGCCCTTACTTAAAAAATTCAGTAAGGTAAATAAAAAAATATTAACAAATACAATAACGCAGTATTTTATTACTTGCCTAAACCATTGCACACCGGCAGAAACGGTGCGTCTTCATAATAACAGTTATAAATCGTTGACAAACGACTTTAGCGTTTAAAGCGTCAACTTTTTTTCTTGCACAAGGCAGCTCGTGCAACCGGAAGTTCGCCCCAGTCACTTCCGGGCAGTTCCTCTGCTCTTGTTGTTGTTGCTGGAAGACGGATCGTGGTGAAAATGGCGGCGTCTCGTCGCGCTTCCCAGCAGCATCAGACCCAGAGCTTATCCTCTCCACCTCGGGCGACCCCTTCTCCCCTCAGCCCGCCGGGATCACCTCCGGGACCCGCGGTGTCTGCGGCGGCAGGGGGAGAGCAGGACGGAGCCGGGGATGCGGAGCAGAGTCCGGCCTCCCCCGCGCCTCCTCCTCCGCTCCGCAGCGCGAGCAGCACCAACAGCAGCGCGAGCTCCAGCACCACCAGTACCAGTACCAGTACCGGCAGCAGCACGAGCTCACCGAGCACCGCGGCCGGGTCCAGCAGCCCCGAGTCCCCGGGCTCCTGCTCCAGTCCTGCCTCGGCTTGCGCTCCGAGCAGCGGCGCCTTCAGGGAGCTGTTCGAGGCCTGCAGGAACGGAGACGTGTCCCGGGTCAAGAGACTGGTGGATTCGGTCAGCGTGAACGCGAAGGACATGGCGGGACGGAAATCCACCCCGCTCCACTTCGCTGCAGGTAAAGAACCGGGAAACGGTGCCGGGGATCAGAAGCTCCGGAACGGTTAGCCAACAAAACAGCTGGAGCTTTAGCGTCATTGACGGTGTCGACCTGAACCTCCGAACGTAATCCAAACAAAGTGTTTAGGTAACCTAGGAAACCACAAACAACAACAATCACTGCCCACATTAGCATAACTAAATATGAATTAGTCACGGTTACACTCCGTTATGCTCTTAAAGCCTGGGGTTGATCCCCCCGGACCGTTTCCCCTCCCTCGGACCCCGCCAAACGTGGTCCTTGCCAGGGTTGATGGGCATTGCCTCTAGGAATTGCCATTTACGACTTGTGGTAGCCCGGCCGTTCAAGTGCTGGAGTGCTGACCAGAAGGTCGAGGGTTCGAATCCCGCCTCTGCCCAGCTCGCACTGTTGGATTTTTTTTTTTTTATTGTGGGATCCTAACTGTAAGCCAAAAAAAATGATGATAACGGGGGGTATATAGAGTATTTGGCAACCGAGACCAGATTAGGGTTAGGTTTAGATTTAGGAGGTTTGGGTGAGCTAGTGCCAGTAGGCGTAATTATTAATAATAGGACCCTTATTTTTGTTAAACATCAGCCTAGATGTTTTATAAGCCAGTTAAAAGGCGCTGAGGAGGGACGAGGAGAGGGAAGAACAGGCGAAATAAAAAGGTTTTCGAGCCCAAAAAAAAATCAATAATAATAATCACCAAACGCGCACCTTTTACTCCAGGTTTCGGGAGGAAGGACGTAGTGGAGCATCTTCTGCAGACCGGGGCCAACGTGCACGCCCGTGATGACGGCGGTCTGATCCCCCTGCATAACGCCTGCTCGTTCGGGCACGCCGAGGTGGTGAGCTTACTGCTGGGCCAGGGAGCCGACCCCAACGCCAGAGACAACTGGAACTACACCCCGCTCCACGAGGCTGCCATCAAGGGCAAAATCGACGTGTGTATAGGTAGGAACCTCGGCCGCTTCGCCACGCTGTTACGACGTGTGTGTGAGTATGTGTGAGAGTGTGTGAGGAGAGGCCTTATAGGGGTTAAACCGTTCCTGTTTTTCCATCCGTTATCCCGGCAACAACCCTAATAAGGAACACACACACACACAGTTACAAACTAAGGGCCACTTTAGAGACACCAATTAACCCAACACGCATGCCTTTGGACTGTGGGAGGAAACCGGAGTACCCGGAGTAAACCCAGGCAGACACGGGGAGGGCATGCAGACTCCACACAGAAAGGACCCAGGCCGCCCCGCCCTGGGATCGAACCCGGGACCTTCTTGCTGTGATGCAGCGGTGCTACTATTTATAGGTTGAAGTTCATCAATTGTGTCTCTGATTTTATTATTGTTATTAGTTTCAGACGTGGCAGAAGAGATTTTATATCGGCCATAGGTTACCCTCGTGTCTAAATATCGTCATGTGCATCGGCCTCTATACTACACAATTCGTAGTAAGCGATTTGAAATGTAGTGATATTAGTAATATTATATTATATTAGCGATATAATCATATTGATGTTAAAGTCTTTATTTTTATTCGTCTGTAACAGGGATGCAAAACTGAGTCTAATCTACAATGTGATCTCAGTGGGTTTAACAAACAAACGATGTGTTTATCCATGTCCACGTGGCCATGCTCTGGGTCCTGCAGTTTTGGGGGCGTGTGAGGTTCCCAGACAGACTTCTTCAGCTTCACTGGTGCTTCTTTAGCAAATTTCCGTGAACCGTATCACGCATTGTGATAATGTGATGCGATGATTTTGACCACACCCTTATGCCTGCTTAATCCTGTTCTCATTCAGTCACTCGTCGTTCCTGTCCTCTCGAAGGTTTTGTCAAGCGCTCTGAGGAACCCTGCGCCTCCATGTCTTTTATTAAAAGCCACGGCGCCTGCAGGCTCTTTACTCACTCAGGCTGGGACCTAGATGACTCATGTAGCCACACACTCTAACCAACTCTCCCTGATCAAGCCTGTTCCTGATCAAATGACTCGAACCTGTACGTTCTGTCACAGTGCCAGGGCAGGCTGATGGGTCGTAGATGGTGAGACCTGGACGTGTGGAGGTTCGGTGGGCACCTGAGGTATCTCCCTGGTTTGCTGTTCACCGGAAATGTTGCTGGTGAAAGCTCCGGGTTTACACGACACTGGTAATAATTGGTTTTCTGCTCAGCAGTCAGCCGATAATCTCACAGAAGGATTCAACTTTATAATAGAAATGAATACAAATAAAGTTCTTAATTTCCTCGAGGATATACTGCGTCTCCACACAGCGTTCAGTAGCTTCTCTGCTTTCAATTTCATGGCTTGTTTAATTCTGGGGTTGCCAGATCCCCCAAGGGAAAAAAAATGCTACAGTCATTTGGAAAAAGTGGGTTAAGCCAGCATGCATGAGCTGACTGAGAAAACAGAGAATACATGAACTGAGAAATCCAATTGCCGGGATAAAATCCAGCTCTATTTATCGTATTTTTTAATCTGATTTCTGGATCGCGGTGTTCTGTATATGGGACCACCTTAATAATTGTTTAATTGTTTAATCAGTGTCTTGCTCAAGCTGTGATTTGAACGTACTGTTTAGTAGTTTAGAACATTTTTAACCCCCGTGCCACTGCACAAAACAGACCACGTGTCATATAAAGATATTTGATAGTTTTGTAGATCAGACTAATTAAAACAAAGTTGTGCAGTCCAAACACAAGGACTCAAGTACGTAATAATACTACTTAAGCTCCACCCCTCTGACAACTCCACTTTCAAATTCCACTGAAATTCATGTAAAACATGGAAAATTCCCACCAAACTGCAACTTCTTGTCCAACGAAACGGAATCCCGGAGCAAACAAATCACCTTTGCAGTGGAATTGCGGAAGACGTGACATGCATTTTATCTTAAACATGTTTCGTTCGTCTGCCTTGCATCTTAACCTTCTAAGCAGCAGTTCAGTAGTAGAGCCTTCTTTACTGAGACACCACGGCATGTACAGATCTCAGATCTGCTATAAACAGCATCAGTCAATCAGTCCAGTCCAGGGTGAAGCCTGTAATCACACAGCGAAACGTTCTGGAGCAGCTTATTCACTGATTAGTGATTAGAGATAAATCCACGGTCAAGGAGAAGCACCTCTGAAGAAGAACGGTGAAATCAATAGAAAAGCAAGATGCAGCGAAGGAGAACAGAGCATTAGTAAAGATCCACAAAGGCCTCAACTGTGAAAACTCACAGGACAGTTAGTAGAGAACAGAAACAGAAATCAAAACCATGTCTTGACTTGAGTGGTTGAGATTGAAGACAACTGGACATCCTGACGACGAAAGATGCGTTGTTATGTAAAATGGCTTTGTAGCAGCCAGCGCAACTAACGTTGGCTCCACGGGCAGCGTATAAGTAGCATACAGCTGTGAATGGCGAATGATATGTAAACATCCCATCTTGACTGCACATGTGCTTCTCGTACTTAAAAAAAACCCTCCAGCTGCTGCTGAATAGCAGCAGATTTTAAAAGCTTTTAATTGGTCTAGTCGCCTCTGCCAAGAGCCACAGCTGGGTCATGGGGAGATCCTCCAGCAGGACAATGATCCAAAGCATACATAACTACGGAAACGGCGTTGTGACCTGGCAACCCAAACGTCCTGCTCTTAACCCTATTGAGAGAAGGTGTTGTGACCTGAAGAGAGAGCGGCACCTCACGTTAATTGTAGTTCCTTACAGGTCGTGCATTTGAGTCTCTTGCTTTGCAGTCCTGACTGTATGAAATGGACGCGGTATCCACTTACACGGCCTTTTTTCCGAGAGATTCCTTTGTATGCAGAGCCTAACAGGTGGTGGAGTAACTTTTCCTTCACTCGAGAGCTCCTGATTGAGTCATCGCGCAGGGCCAACAGGATTGCTACGTTGTTATTTTCATTTCACCCGAAACGACTCAGTATTTAGACTCATTGCATAACCGGCGCACTCAGGAGCAAAAGCCCTCTGGCAGGGCAGGTCTTTGTGTCCTTCCTTTGGAAGGGCTGTAACTCTGTTCGCATATTTAAATGGTTCTGCATGCCTGAGCAAACCTATTTTAGTGGAGGGTTTTGATGTTGACCTGGCTCAGCTTTTTGCGGTCGTCCCATGCCCTACTCCCCGCCCCCCAGCCCCCCACCTCCCATGGTTTAGGATATTGCAGGGAACAGCTGCACACCTGAGCGTGAGCAGAAAACGTTTCTGTTCTATTGAAAGTCATTTCCATTCCCGCCGTTCAAAGTGTCCCCGGCAGAGCTGGCTGCCTGTTTTTCCTCCTCCACCCCGTTTTGCACCCCACGTAACGCCGCTTTGAACGCCGTGGGACCTGGAAAAGATTGATGGCGGCCAGATGACGGAGAGTTTATACGCTGTTACTGGGCTTCAAATCACTGGTGCCCTGGAAGTCCACTATTAAATTACAGACGGAGGAATTTAAAATCCAGTGCACTCCTGTAAGATCTACAGAATGAAGGAGGCCTAGAGAGTTATTCAGCAACCGGCTCAAACGCGGAAACAATATTTACATGAGGGGATGGGCTTTTAATAGTAGCACGCCGCGCAAAGCCGGTTTTAATTTGTATGGGCGATGCTTTGCGTCTGCTGGGTAGAGTGAAAAATACAAACAGGCTCTGCTGGAACTTCTGCAGTTCTTCAAATGGATCCTTGTTCCAAAAATAAACAAGGCGGCAGCGTTCTCTGGAGGCTGCCGGTAATTGATTTAATGAGAGTAAGCAAATATGGAAGCGTTCCTGATTCGATGTGAATCGCCGGGCCATATGTTGGGGGAGATTTAAACTATATGCTCACCTGGACACGTACTTATTTATGCCATTTTCTCATCTGGTTCTACTTCTGTGAGCCAAGTACAGAAACTCGAGGCTGGAAAACGTAGCCCTGAGGCTACGAGATAGTGGGGTCAGAATTCGTCACCGATTCAACAGTCTTGGCTGTAATGGTGTGAAGAATGTTTTCCTGGAACACTGCTTGAATGCTAGGTGTGTATTGTCGAGTATTGTTGCTGATGATGTTCACCCCATCTTGGCCACAGTGGCCCATTCTACGTCTAGCACAATAATGCACCATGTTACTAACTGAAAATAATCTCAAACTGGTTTCATGAACAGGATAGTGAGTTCACCGTCAGTGGCCTTTATGGCGGTGCAGGGTGCACAGCAGGAACAGCCTTAGAGAGGGCATCACACACACAAACGTACACACCTAAGGCACTTTAGAAACACCAGTTAATCTGACATTTACATTTACAGCATTTAGCAGAGCCCCTTATCCAGAGCGACTTACAATTACAATCCAAGAAATTGTGGGTTAATTGTGGGCCTTGCTCATGGACCCCACTGGGGCAGAAGTGGGATTTGAACCCTGGACATTCTGGTCCATAGTCCAGTACCTTAACCACTAGACCACTATAGTTCCACACACTTCTTTGGAACGTGGCCGGAGGTTAGGAGCAAACTGAGGACATGGGAGCTGTGAGGAGAGAGGGCTTTCTGCTCCACCACCGTGCCACGTCGTTTTAAGCAAAGTTAATGGCAGGCAAGGACAAAGAAACATGCCGTATTTAAATGTGAATGCAAAACATCAAACTGACAAACAGAGCTCTGTTTCCAAATTTAGATTCAGCAGCTTTGGGAGCTCAAAGACAAACTCTCCCATAACCAGACCTGGCTTCTCCTCTACAAAGATGCAGCAACTTGATTTTGCGTTAATCACAACGAAATAGTGTTACTAGGCGCTGCCGTTTCGGAAAGTACACATGTTGTGACGCGTCACGTGCACCTCTGCCGCCCTCTGGTGGTCTGAAGTGGTACAGTCCAACCCCTGACAAAGATGATGTAATTAATGCTGTGCTGAACAAAGCGAATGAGTAATTGCTTCAGAACTGGAAGCTTGTTTGAAGAAGCTCCATTGATGCAGTGTGTTGCTATAATGAATCGTTACTGCTTATCGATCCCAGTCGCGCTTAATGTATAATCAATATAGAATCAAGACTCGGTGAAATGAAACGCAACATGACAGTGAGATCGATTTCGTTTTTATGGCAGGTTCTGGATTTTATGTTGGCTGTAGGTTATGATTAGTTTGCAGAGGCAGGCAAACATTATACGTTTTATACGAGTGGATAAATTAGACATGCTGTTTCCCACTGGCGCTGGCAGGAACATAAAGGGCTTTATTTTTGTGCTCCCTTGACGTGGAGTGAATGAACGAAGAGTGGCGTTTTCTTTTATTTGAGCTTGGAATCTTGGAGCTATTTTGAAATGTGCGTGGTGTGGATCACTCACGCTGGGCCAGTTTGGGGAATGTAGGAGGAGAACCCAGGGTAAATCCCACGTAGGACTCCCTACAGGCGATGTTGGGTTCGAACCAGGGATAACCGGTGCACTGCTTTTGCATATGCCTTGAAAAGTTCATTCATTCATTCGTTATCGTCTGCTTAATCCACACGGGGTCCCGGCGGGCCAGCGGGTGCCCACTCGGCAACTCCACTGGGCAGGAAAAACCCTAGACAGGGCGCCAAGCCATCGTAGGGCACACACATGCACACAGTCACACACTAAGGGCCATTTTAGAGACACCAATTAACCTAACATGCATGTCTTTGGACCGTGGGAGGAAACCGGAGTACCCGGAGTAAACCCACACAGACACGGGGAGGACCCAGGCCGCCCCGCCCTGGGATTGAACCCAGGACCTTCTTGCTGTGAAGCAGCGGTGCCGCCCCACCGAGCCCCTGTGCCGCCCTCCTGTAAAAATGCACAGGAAAAAATATTTATATCTAGTTTTAGAGCCAGTAGGTGTTTTTTTTTTCTCGCATTTTCTCAAACAGGAAGACACTGGCGCCGAAAACACACTCATTTCTGCCATAATGCATCTGTAGTTCAGAAGATCTATGTTCATGTTACCCAATATTACAAATATTTATGTATGTATATCAACAATACGATATTTACGTACGATATGTACGATATCAGAAAATCGGATTTTGTCAGTAATCTGATCAGCGAGTTTATATGCACCGGAGTACGAAGATAACGGGAATGGTAGGTCTATGGAACAAAAAACCCAACAAGTAAGAATGAGAGGACTTGGCAACCCTTGCTACACCGATAAACATCGACATAGTTAACTAACCTGTTCAGCAATTAAACAAGATTGTTCTTTGTTGTGGTTTCGAGATGATATGATCACTTCCGTCAGATAGAACATGCTTAAATATTATAGTATGTTATGTGTTGTAGTATACACTCACCGGCCACTTTATTAGGTACGCCAGTTTTGCTTGGTAATGTGAATAGGGGATAACAAACAATAGGGGATATTTCAATAAGAAGTATGAAATATGATGTAAAGAAATATATATAATATACAATATATTATATGAAGTGATAATACAATAATGGTAAATGATTTTTATTGCTCACACACATACACACACACACACACACGTGAGTGTGTGTATACATACTGCTCACAAAAAATAGGAGATTCGTCACAATGAAATCTCCCATAATGTAAAAGTTCCTAATTTTTGGGAGCAGTATAGTATACATGTCTGTATCTACTCTCATTAATTCATCTTTAACACATTTCTCTTTCTCATTCACCTACTTACACACTCGTGCCACACACACACACACACACACGCGCGCACACACACACACACACTTGGAGCATCTGGAGTATAGTAAGTCATGAGGGCACTGGAGCAAGAAAACCCCCGAAAAAGCCAGATGGTTCATAGTTTTTTTTTTTAGTTCTGGACTAAGGCACGATCCTTGAGGTTGGAGAAACGGATGACTGGAGGACGTGTTGTAGATGGAGTCTCTAATTAGCCCAGGACTCCTATTTAATTCTGACCTTTTGTGAGAGCAGGAGAAAGCTGTTTCACCCCGCACTGGATGGCAGCAGTGACTTTTGTCCCTCCCTATAGATTTAGATTCGGTCCTCGTTCACGTGGGCAAAGTTGAATGAATTAGTGGGCAAGATCAGGTTTTTTATTCTGTTTGAGTGTCCATTAAGCTGGAAATCGAGGTTTAATATCACAATATCAAATACTACTGTACAGTACTACTTGCTGTACACGTGCACTGTGTTGTTTTAGGCTTCGGAGACAAGTGATTCGCACCCAGTGTTGAGGGGTAACTTTATTCTGTTCATGTAATGCATTGTACTTAAATATTTTCACAGAAACAAAGAAAAATTGCGTTGCTCACGTTTTTCTATTTAAAAAAAAATCTTATTTGAATATCCACAAACACAAAGCATTTTTTATCCAAGTTTCTCTTTATCAAGTCTTGCCACCAAACCGCACAGTCATGTGATGTTCCCAAATGGTTCTTTTTTTTTCATTGGGTGCTATTTAGCAAGTATCTTAACCTGTATGTGTGAACATCTATCACTGTTTATTAAATGTAAATCTGCTCAGCCTTATCATAACTACAAAAGCCACACATCTGAAAACATCACATACACTGCTCACAAAAATTAGGGGCTATTTCATTCATTCATTCATTCATTCATCATCTTCCACTTAATCCAACCGGCAACTCATGGGCGCAAGAGCAGGAACAACCCTAGATGGGGCGCCAATCCAGTCACACACTAAGGGCCACTTTAGAGACACCAGTGAACCTAACACACATGTCTTTGGACTGTGGGAGGAAACCGGAGTACCAGGAGTAAACCCACACAGACACGGGGAGGAC
>JAUZST010002519.1:0-17958 GCA_034779995.1 Parotocinclus haroldoi | reverse complement strand
TGTGTGTGTCTGTGTGTGTCTGTGTGTGTCTGTGTGTGTATGTGTGTGTGTGTGTATATATATATATATATATATATATATATATACACACACACATATACATACAAGGCCGCAACACACCAATTAAAACATAGGATTGTTTTCTTATGATTCTATACCAATAACAATATATTGTATCAATATAAATTATTACAAAATTTTTAAATTATCTTAAAGATGGGGTTGAGATGTGGGTAGTGAAGTATTTTTGCAGCTGATCTCATCGTTTCAACCAGAATCTACAGTGCAAAACCTATTAACGACAACTTACATAACCAATGGATATTCTATACAAGTTATTTCAAAAACAGCTATTCTACTAGGAACAGTACGCAAGAACAAAGGAACATCTTATATTTCAAACCCTAATCAATTCTCAACACCAAGATCATGAGCTAATAATGCTTCAGAATTTCTATATCAAACCCAGCCTCAGGTCTCTAATTATGTACCATTCAAATGCATGAGAAATGACTGAAAGGATTAATTATGCATATTTAGAGCTTAATTAACGCAATACCTTTGGACTGGAGAATTCATTGAAATGTTCTACAAATACCAATTCCTCGTAAATATTTGACTGTCCTTACAGCAGCTTCTTGTCTTGTTAATGGAAGATGGATTTAGCTTCCTTTGTCAGTAAAATAAATGTTTGTAAATTCTTTTCTGTGGTAATTGCTCACACGCTGAAAAAGTAATTGATGAAGATCAGTACGAGAAATGCTGGAACAATCTTTTAATGTTAGATGTAAATGAAAGAAATTCAAATTGACTGTACTTTGTGTGGGGGTGTCTTGTATGTAGCGAGTCAAATGGCTTTGAATCCAATCTATTCACGGTTCTACTTGGCCTAGAATAATTGTCACGCTGTCAGACTATCTCTAGTTCAAACTGCCTCTCTTTCTTAAACACTCACCCTTTCTGTAGCCGTTTTTTCCACTCTTTCTTCACATTCTATCTATTCCACAAACATACCTGACACTTGTGCACCTAACACAGCACTGTATAAATGCAGCCTATTAAATTTGATGCAGTGTTTTGTGACTAAAATAAATTGTGCTCTTCCAATTTCCTTCTCTCCCCTTGTTGCTAGCCTCTCTCACTGGCATTCTCATTCTCCCTAATGAACTGGTAAATGGTATAAACAGAGATCCTGTCAGCCGCGTTCAAGCCTTTTTGCCCTTATTCCTCTCACTCCCTCGCATCAAGCTACACTAGGTAGATCATACATGAAATTGTTTCTTAGAGTTGGAATTGGCAGTTAACTGGCTGGTCTGTTACTTATGGTCTGCTAATAACTATCTATTTTTCTGTCTGTCCAAACACGCATACGTGGTTCTTGTCTGATTCGAGCTTTTTTTTTTTTTTTTTTTAAACTTTACCAGAAATTTACACAACCGTTTGGGCACTGGTGAGCAAAAGCATTCTGATCATCTCAATCATCTCTGTCATCTCTGCTGAGATAATGTTCCTTTTTTGAAATCTTTGTAGTAGAACTCTTTCAAGCCCGCAGATTCCCTTTTGCCCTTCTGCCTGCTCAGCTTCACATGCTCCCTCTGTTGCCGAGTAAATGATGCAGTGGCTGGAAATAAACAGGCAATTTACACACTGGATTCTTCACAGGTTTGGTTGCTGCGTCCTCTGGTACACCGCGCACGCAGACACACACACACACACACACACACGCACACAGAGCGCTTTCGGATAGTGCTCATGAACATCAAACACAATTGGCTAGATAAACACACAACGGGCAACACAAGCACCCAGTCCTAAGAAAATGTCAAGAGGTAGAAAAATAATGACGGTTTTTATGGATCCCTACAGCAAATCTGTTCAAATTTGGATTATAAGTTCTATAGGTTATCTCGTAGCAGTGATTATCAGCAGCAGTCCCACACAGCTGAACCAGCAAATCAAGCGAATCTAGAGCTTGTATGGGTAGATCTATCTTAATTTGCCAGTTTATGGTATCTGTATGCAAATCCGTCTCAAACATGACATTTTTTTGCATGTAATGCATAATGTAATAAACATTATGTGCAAAAGACTTATTGCATATTCACTTTTTGGGGAAAAAACACGGGGTGGAATCTTTTAGTAGTAAAGCTACTACTGATAAAGCTGATATATCACTTGGCAGATCTTAGGTTAACACCAGTGCGAAGAAAATATATGCTTCAAACTATAGCAGGCTTTAAAACAGTCAGTTGGGTGGATGGTTTAAGCAAGCTTACCAGACAGTGGGTTCTATTGATATGTTAAAGAAGTTTAAAGTTCACAAGTCTGTGCTCCTGGTTAACATGAGCATTTTTCTTTTTTTTTTAAATTATTATTTATTTATTTTAAATTTAAACATTAAAATGGCAATCAGATAATACAAATTAATAATAATAAAGTTCACACACAGCAGAATCCGTACTCTGAATTTTCCCTGGCAAGAAATATGCACTCCATACTCAAATACTCTCACTCCAGCAGATGCTGGGCATCTGGTAGCAGTTTGTAAAGAGCTGAGCAGGATCACCCATAGTCAACCAATGGACCTAACCATTTTGTTTTTCACTTTCAACAAGCCAATTTACAAGCAGTGTTACTGAAAAATTCCAACTAAGGATGCCAACACAACAAATCCTGAAGGACCGACACACAGACTTGTACAAATAATTCCAATAGGCTGGTGATTATTCCCATGTTCAGTATTACTGAAGCATATACGAGAGTCTGATCATCCTAATAAATGTTTATCATCCTATCCTTGGTTTAAGAGCCTTGTTTCATAACGACACCAAAGATAAACTGAAGTTACATTAAATCATTTAATAAGCATTGTTGTAACTAGACTGGGGTATTTTTAAAGTACACTCTATATATAGTGTACTTTAATAATGTGTAATAAAACACACACACACATTTTACAAAAATGAGGGGATATTTCATTATGGGAGAATTCATTTTGAAGTATCCCCTAATGACAAACATGTGACAAACATGCAGAAGAATAAGAAATCAGGAAGTGTGTGTGTGTGTGTGTGTGTGTGTGTGCGCGCGCGCAACACTACTGTAGAATGAGCTAATTGTAGGTTGGCTGTAGGCTGTGCTATGATATACAGTATAAAATAAAAGACCCCATTTTACAATATATTGAACTTATGAGTTTATTAGAACCTTATCTTAAATAGGGGAGCACCTGTACGTTTTGATATTTTAGCTTATTAAAAATGTAAGCAAGTAGAAGATAAAACTCTGGTAGCATGCCCAACCATCATTTAATCCACACTATGAATCGACAGGTCACTCATCCCTCAATTCATTAGTCAGGTGGTTTTAATGTTGAGGCTAAAATACCCCGTGTATATTGAAATTTGTATTCAAGTCTGGACTCATTCATCTTTAAATACTGAATTCATAAAACTGTTCATATTAAAGCATAACAGTAAACATGACCACAAGTTACTGACTGGGGTTAAATTTACTTGTACGTTACTCTACAGTTATAAGTATTCATGTAAAATTGCAAAGCTATTAAAATCAAGTCCATTCTGATATACTGTTTAGTGAGGTGTGATTAGTTAAACCGACTTCTATTTTTGACATTGTAGAGAAAAAGGTGTAGAAATTGTGCCTGAATTACTCTAATTGAATACTACTGATCAGTAGTATTCCAAAATGCTTTTATAGCCTTGCACACTAAAGATCCCACTTTGTGCACCTTGTTGCTGGCTGTGTAAATTAGTTAGGCTAGGACATGGCTTACATAAGAGTATGGCAGCACTGATGCCTGTGACAGGCATTACACATGGCATGGGGTATCTTAGCTTAGGCTTCACAGTTAGTTATACTGCTATGGAATTGTTACGGCTAAATCTAATATAATGTGATGAATATAATAACCCAGATAAGTGGGAGATTGCTGCAAAGATTAGACACTTGATCTTGCCACAAGTGTTCAGAACGTGCTTCCTCACTGCCCTATAAAAAGGCTCTCAGAGGCTACTTGTGGGTAATGTACCTGTTGCTGAAGGATGATTGACTGCTAGATGTGCATCTATGGCGCAATCAAAGACATTTTGCCCAGTTGGCAAACTTTGAGAGGGGGTGCGTCATTGGATGCTGGATGGATGTTTCGACGAATTGCGCATCTAAGCTGTTCTGACCTAACTGTGAGGAGATATCAGTGGTTCCATAGGGAATGCACACATGCTGAATACTCCAGATGACCCAGACAGACCACCAGTAGAGAGGATCGTTTGATCCATCATCAATCCGTTTCACTGTTCACCATCCAGAGGCAGGTGGCACCTTCACTACATACCCCTGCCTCTGCCTGGACTATATCCAGGTGCTAAGCAGAATAAACTTTTATTATATTTATTATAACCATTAAAAGCCAACCACCATCGCCTTTCTTTGCAGTGGCGTCATGAACGAGAATCCTGGACTGCTATGGACTGGAACCATATCATACAGTATTTATCAGTGAATTCAGAATCTGTTTTGGATCTTTTGGCCTCGTTGTGAGTGCTTTACTCCTAGTAGTGATACAAGGGACACTAACAGTTTAGTTATATGTGCAGGACATCCTGTGGCCACGTGTTACCTCTCATGGCACGGTTACCAACTAGCATTATTCATCAGGATATTGCCCTGGAATGTCTCTGCCAGAATGTAACAATTCCTTGGCCTGCCTGGTCACCAGATTTATCGCCAGTCTAGCATTTATGAAACCAGCTGGGATGCCGGCTTCGGCAACCTACGAGTGTACAGGAACTGCAGGCTCAGCCGTAAAATCTGTGAGCAAATGAATACCATACAGAAACTATTTACCTAGAACCTCTTAACAATTTTACAGTATTGCCCTCGTAAACGTAACTTTTCACTCTAATACTGTAATTACTAATATATTTAATCATTGTATTAATGCATATATAATTGGATTAAATTCAAACAACTCTTTATCGGTGAGTTTGTTTTTTTATTGCCCTGAGAGTGTATGAATGCATGCTTCGTTTTAAGACGATAAAGACTGTGTGTTGCTGCCTCCAGCCACAGCCCTTAAGCTGGCAAGCTTTACTGATAGTGTTTTCATTTCAATCTTGGATTTTGTTAAACCGCACCATGTCCACACACACCAGAAGTCAATTATCTTTTAATCATAAGCTCCTCGTCCTCAGTTGTTTTTCATTTGCCTCCGAAATGTAGCTCTCCTCTGCCATTCATCCTTGTGGATCTTGAAAATGCACAAAGTAAAAGTGCTGTCCACTTGTGATTAAAAAGCAGCACTAGTTTTGTCTGTTTATAGCAAACCCAAACTGTACAACTAAATATCTAGCAGTAGATATTTCTCTAATGTCGCATAATAAATAATGTCACAATACCCAGCCCTATTTCTAAAACGCACACGAGTAGCACAAATATCTTCCCTCTTTAATCTAATGTTACAGATGTCATTTGATAAGAATCAAGCATTGATTTGCTTCACATTTTTATACAAATATTAGATAGAATATACGTATATATGTAACATGAACTTTAAGCACGTAATAGGGATTTGTAATTGTTACAGTTGCAGAGGCAAAAATTCAAATCAGGCTATGGATGCACTGATTGATCTACCATTGACCGGAATCGGACGGTCTTCTGCATGATCCGCCGTGTCCGGTGATCGGCTGATCAGTCTCATAAAGCCAATCCTGTGCTAGTCGCGTTTAGAATGCGCTTGTGATGCCGCCAACGGTACAAACGTAGTCGCACACAAACAGCACAGTGCTTTGGCTAGCATGAATTCAGAACTCGTCTTCATGTGTAAAATGACCTTTAAACTGTAACAGTTGTTGCTCAGCTGCTCCGTGTTTATTTCCCTGTCCCTTTGGTGCTTAGCACGCGGCTTAACGTTTAGTGCTCGGCTTGATCTGTTTCTGTTTGGGTTATCGTGTGTCTGTGATCTGTTTTTTGTGTGTACGTGTGTAAATGTTCACAGTGCATGTTTTTAAGTGTCTTACCATTTACCGCCTGGGATTTGGAGCGAGAGGGTCTTTATGTCTTTGCATGTACTTGTACCCTTGCATTAACTCTTAAAACAGACCCTTATCAAAGCTGTAACAAAGTCACTTTGAGCAAGTTTGCAGTGTCACAAAGCTAAAGCTAGTGAGAGAACAGAGCCAGGTACAAATCAGCTCATGCTACCTTTCTTTAGAAGTTGATTCTTTGTGTTGTTATTTAGAATTCTTAGACATTTGGTAAAAGTTGTTGGTGTCCTGGGTGGGTTTTTGCGGTAAGGTCGCTAAACAAAGTTGCAAACTTGGTTAGCACCCCCATTAAGCAGGCATCATGTGAAACTGGCCATGTTTGTTTATAATATAATAAACTGAGCATGGTGTTCTCATGGAGGCCTTTACACATTTAATAGAATAACTAGAACCACATTACGAAGCACAAATGCTGTGTCTTTAAAGTACGCCGTGAGCTTAAATTGTAGGACTATGAACCAGAAGGTCAAAGTTTCTCTCCCAGCACTGCCTAGCTGCCACTGCTGGGTTCTTGAGCAAGTCCCTTAACCCACAATTGCAATTATTGTACTCTTCATGAAAATAACCTCCCTGATACCAGCTGGTCTGTTTCTAGTATGGGTCATTCTACAGAAAATGCTACCTAGAAGTAACTGAAATATTACATACAGCCTAGGAATAGGTGGCTCTGTCCTTCTGGATCTGTCTGCTGTTATTCAGATTCTCATATCCAATTATGCAAACTTGGGCACTGAGGGTCTGGTTCTACATAAAAGATCAATCCTACTAGTTTTCCTACTGTCCTACTGCTTTCAGGTGAGGTTCACTTTCATCACCTTGTTGGTAATCCAGATGACACAACTTTACTTTTCATTCCTTCATCCACCTCCCAAGTTATCTGACAGCCTATCTGACATCTCTTCTCTGATGGCAAAGCTCAAACTGGTCACGACTAACCTGTTCAACTCCCTGACTCTGGAGTCTGCTCAGACCATCATACAGCCTCTCTCTTGCATGTTATTGACACAGTGCTCCAGTATAGAGTCCTGCTGTCCATCTGGTTCACAGCCAGGAGTTTTCTCTTGTGACCCCTTTACTGTAATCACTCCACTGGCTTCCTGTAGCCACAATCACATTTAAAATTCATGTCATGGTTTTTCAGCCCTCAAGAATTGCTGCTCCACATTATTGACATTTTTTGATTCAGAACTACACAGCTGCACACCAACATGTCTTCAGCTTCTGGGGACCTGATGCAGCCCTTTCTGAGATTGAACCATGCTCAAAAGACCAAATCTCAGTGTTTGTGTCCTGGCTCCTCACTGGTGGATTGTGTTTCCCACACCAGTCAGAATGGCTCAATGTTTCTTTTCCTTTCTCAGAAGGCTGAAGACTCACCTCTTCAAATAATAGCTTTAATAATGATTCTTCTATCCTCTGCTCCTTTAATATACAGGCTCTTCGTTCTCAGCATTAATATCTAGTCTGATTTGATTTCGAATATACTATTCACAAATATTAGGGGATATTTTCTACCTTGAGAGGGATTAATAGAAAAGGCATAAAAACGTTTGCGTAAGTATTGTTACTTGTTATATAGGGTTTAATTTGGATAACAGAAAAAATGCAAATAAAACAATTATGTATCTTATGTATTAGATAATATCTGGTTTACATTTAAAATAAGTTTGTCTTGTTAATGAAATGCTAATTACTAGGTAACTTGCAGTAAAGTAGCATGATAGAAGTCCAATTCCCACAACAAACTATAAAGTCATGTTACCTGGGTTGTATTAGAAGCGCCTTTTGATTTCATTTAGTGAGTGTGCTGACTGTTGACACACTCCTGTGACTTTTGTTTGAATTAAACTTTTTTTGTTGTTGTTGTTTAATTCATTTGACTAGGTTTCAGGATTAGTGGTCGGCCGATGCCGATATTTAGAGAGCAGGGTGACTGATGGCTGATTTATAATGCATATATTACAATTATTATTTTAATATTTAATGAAAAATAGCAACTAATAATAATAAAAAAATTATACAAATTGGTGAACTTAAATGAACATTTATTTAAGCACTGTTTTTTTGCACTCTAAAATATAAATATAAATAAAAGGATTTAATGCACTTAACAATAACATGTATTACCAGGTAACATCAACGTCTTGTTTCTAATGACGAGATAAAATGTGTAAATGCTTGCAAAAAGCAATGTCAGAGTAGTGTACGTGTTAGCAGCATCTATTGGTATTTAATCTTTGTTGCTGGTATAATGCTGAGTGTTCTCTGTGTCTTTTTGTTTTAATTCTGTCAGTAATCCCAGTTTATGAACTGCAAGATTCCCCACATTTTGTCCATTGATTCTGAATATTGTCCTCAAGAGCGCAGTCATTGGCTGATGGTGATTATCTCAGAATGGGTTTAATCGGTAGAATAATCGGTCTACCACTAGTCAGGACACAGCGTATAACATGTTAGCTACCATTCATATTTTTTAAGATGTCATATTTTAATAAGTATGAATATGAACAAGCATTTAATAATAGACTGGCACAAAGTTAGTAGTTTTTTTTTTAATTAAAAGAAAACCACATGCGTTAATTGTCTCATTATAACACTCCTAATCTGCACATGCATTCTACTTTGGATTTAAAACAATGATGATCAGACATGAATCGTATCGTATTATAAATCGTATCATATTTAGCATCAGGAAGCAGTTAACCACTAAAATATGAAGGATAATGAAAAAGGTTTTTAAAAATTCTTTACAAATTTACTTTACAAAAAACTAAGTTAAAATGACTTGTGTGCTTTCGTTCCCCTAATGATTAAACTAATGATGCATAAGTCAAAGCTACCAGACAACTGATTGAGACGCAAAAGATGTAGGCATTCATACAGCGCTATACTTGAGGGTCTTATGGTAAGACTGAACAGGTCCTTGGTGTGGCAGTGCTAAGTCTAAGTGCACTTAACAGGAAGGACACAGCAAACGCACATCTGTAAATTTAGATATTCAGGGGGACTCACAACTGATACAATCTTACAAAGAACAGCACAAGCGAATGTAGGCTTAAGGACCATGGTCAAGGGGTGCTGGGACTTTAACCCGTACTTCTGCTCTACACAATACTGTGTTAAAATCAGTGCTGGATAAAGTTTGATATTTTGATTAATTGTCCCGAATTTCCTGAGCATACTGTGGTATTATACTCCCCAGACAAAAAATGTCACCATGTGTGTTTAAGAAGGTAACTTCCGGAGCCTGCAGTGACCTACCTGTGTGGTGTGTGCTGGAATTCATAGATCGATAAGAGGTGGTACATTACAATGCGTTTGATGTGTGGAAAATGAATCTCAAAGCAGATGGTAATAATTGGCACGATGCATTGATTGCATTTGGGTGTGCCAAAGGCCATAGTGCGATGGAAGTATCCGAATTTGGAGTGCATCATTTATCAAGGCGAGCTTTCCAGCAGTCTTGTCAGAATTATGCCCAAAAAAAGAAACTTTCGGGTCTTCTTGGGTAACAAAACTACTTTTTGTTCGGTGAGTATAGTAGTACCTATCCAACTCTGATCTACTGCCTGTTTAGCATGGAGACTCGTTAGAAACTTTATGCGTACACACACCGAACAGCCGTGACATCAAAACCATAACACCCACCCTGTGATGGCTCCACTTAAATTCCACTGTTTAAGTTAAGCATTGTTTTCTAAATGCACAAAAACGTTCACTATGCACCACATTTTTCCAAACGAAAGTCATGCCTTAAGCCTTGTTTGTGTAAAAAAGCCAAACGCCTCAGCCTCTGACCTTGTGCTTGGTTATGCATGAGCTATGAACTTTGCATGTGCTGCCTTAAGGAAATCTCTTCTGCACTGTATACAGCTCCTCTTTGGCACAGACGCATTTGAGACGTCTTTCGCTTTACCATAGACACACTGTAGCCTGTAATAGAGCCTTGAATATTCCGTCAACAGCACAGCAATACTGTAAGAAAGTCTTTGAGTTCCAGGTCAGCGCCGGCCAGCCGGTACCCAGTACTGGCTGCTTTGCCCCAGCTCAGAAACAACACAGCCTTTCTGTTTCAGTGGCCATCAAACACAGGACCCAGACAGAAATCAGAGGGCGACAGAAGAGCATTTGACTCAACGGAAATGAATCACTTTGGTGGCGTTTACTAAAATGGATACACTGAATAATGAACAAGACTGATGTACATTTCATGGTGTCTATGACAACCCTGCTTTTGCAAAAGATGAAACGGAACACAGGACCTCTCATTGTTGTGCTGGAGTGCAGTCCTCTCCAGAGAGACCATTGTGTACGAGTGAGTGACTGGGCAAGGAAGGAAAGATTACTACTTGCCCTTAAGGCATTTAGCAGACGCCCTTATCCAGAGCGACTTTAAATTAATACGGTCTTGCAGTCGAAATAACTGTGGGATAAGGGCCTTGCTCAGGAACCCAACTGTGTCAGAGGTGGGATTTGAACCCTGGACCTTCTGGTCCATAGTCCTGTATGTTAAAAATTTGGCCACCACAGTCCCTGAAAGATGTTGCTGGACAACGCAGTCTCATCAAACACTCAAGTTACCCACACATGCGCTCTAAGAGATTAAGCCCAGTATGAAAACAGAAATGAATGTTTTGTCTGGACTTTTTTTTTTTTTTTTTTTTTTTGGCTCACTTTTCTGCGTAAACAAAACACCTACAGACCTTTATAAATTCCTACCGAAGCATCTGCTGCACGATACGGCGGTGCAGTCTTGCAGGACGCAAATGCTTTTGTGTCATTGTGAAATGTAAAGCAGGCCAGCGTTTTGTGTGCGAGATTTCTGCTGTAATCCTTGCAATATTGTGGCTGCAGTATTTTTATCATGCTGCTCAGCGCAGACTGACCCGTGACGCACACACCGCTCTGTCAGATTCAAGTGGCGAATTAAATTCAGCTGCAGCTGCTGACCTCAGATTAGATCTTGTCACGGGGAACGTTAGAATCTTGTAGTGCCATTAGACGTCAGTATGGCTTTATACTCGAGGCATTACATTTCAATACACTGGATTTATGTAAAGTGTAAAGGCTCCGTTTGATGCATATATTGAAGGCCCACCTTGTTAGCAGAAAGCATGGAACTGATTTCAGGCTTCTTTTAATACTGAATCCGGACTATTCTGTCTTACTGCGCTGTGTGACTACCATGTTAATCAGAGCTGAGTTGCTGTAATTGCATTTCAAGCCCGTGTAATCGTGTGTATACAGTGCAGACGCTGTGTGTGAACAGCAGAAGAAATTGGGAGCAGGCGTATGAGGGCAATTACACTGTTAGATGGATTCCCGGTACCTTGGCCGAGCGTGGCTAGAAAAGGAAGAGTGAGGATGTAGTACCGGGCGAAACATGGCATTGGTCTGAAGAGAATTGTGCTAGCATCTGTGTATAACTCTGTTCGGTTGTTTGTGTCTCGGCGCTCTTATATGGGTAGTTTCGTACGGTGCAGACTGTGTTGCACACTTTCCCCGTTGTGCTGGCACGACTGGGAGCTCACGCTGGCAAGTCTACAAACCCCCCACTGTTTTCTGGCTGTCACCAACAGGGCAGGAAGAAAGAGGAAAGACGATGGAAAGCGATGAAAGATAGCGGACTTATCACCATGTGCTCGCGCACACTCTCGCACATTTTCAATCGTCACCTGCCACCACACATTGTGATCGTTTCCATCTGCATCTGATCTCATGCAGAGTTTGTGCATCTGTAATTCCTCTCAACTATCGGTATTTCTTTCGCATTCTTTATCCCTAAGCAAGGGTGCGTAATATGTCGAAAATATCAGCTCCTGGTTTCTACAAACTTTCCTCCTGATACGCCAAGACTGGATTTAACGTAGTTGCCCCTGTGATGAAAACCGGATGCATGCAACATCAGAAACTCAAATCTGTTCAAAAAGTTACTTCGCAGGGAGCAACTGTAAATGTGCATAATCAAATGCAATAATTAGCAGCCACGTTTAAAAGCGAGTAAACTTGAAATTGGTTATGAAGTGTAAACATATCCCGCCCTGTGACTTCGTTTCATCCTTTGCGGCAAATTATCTCTGCAGCAGCAGCTGATCGTAAGCTTGAAACCGCTTCGACTGGAAACAAGGGCCATATAGGACTGTTTTGAGTTTGAAGACTGTATTTGAATATTCCCTAAATGAACAATTATCTAATGAGCTAATTGTCTAATCACCTACCTGTTGCACCAAAATAATATGGTTCTCAACATTGCGGAAGTAAAACCCAGTAAATGAGAAATAATGATTTTTTAAAAAAAATTTTAAATAAATTTTATTGGTAATATCAACGCTTCATTCCGCTTTATTGCTCAGACTTAGTAAAAAAAATGTTTATCTCTGATTCTACAGCAAATCAAAACGAGCAGAAAAACTCGACTGGTGTAGTATGCGAACGAGGCCATTCTCTGTATCAGTAAGGTGTTTTATGAAATGTAAGCATTATAAAGTTTTAAATTTGATTTCAATTTTTAATTAGCAATAACTAAATTCTGGACAGAAGTAAAACCATAATATTAATTTGCAATATCGATCTATCTTTGTACCATCAACCTATTGCTAAATGTCCATCTCTGTGTCAATAGTTAAAATAAAATAAGTAAAATATCATTTTGGGCTGATTGACAGAAAATGGCCTGCACGTAAGCAAACCCAGTCACATTTCAAATCACAGCTTTTCACAAAAGATTCCTGCGCACGGTGTAGTTATCAACAGAAATGAAATGATCTGTTTCTAATGTTTACAGTCTGCAGGTGTTCATTTTATTTGGCTTTCCTTTATGCCAGTCACAAACTGAAAGCGGGTCAGTTGTGCGTTGTGTTACTGCTGTGTAACAGGTTGGGGGAAATCTAAACAATTGTTAAGGCGCGCACACACACATTTCATTTTGAAATATGGCCTCATTTTTGTGCGCACTATATATGTGATATCTACATGCAACTTCTATCCCTTACACGCTTATTGTCTTTACTACTAACGCGGCTTTAATGCAATAATGACATTTCATAATGACATAGGAAGTTCTATCATTGACTGTTTAACACACTTGCTTATTGATATTTGTTTGATTGACATTTTACACTGTGCCCCCTAATCTCAACCGTTTGAATGCGGATTAAAGTCCGGTATTAAATCTGACTGTGACACGCTGTTTAAGACGGATAAGGCGAAACGGAGACCGGTAAGGCAGGCTCTGAACGCTACATACCTGCGTGCAAGTCCACAGCATTTTCTCCCTTCACATTTGGTGTCCTTTATGGCAGGAGTTTGTACGCATACGTAGACTCGCTCTCCGTTTTAATAGGCGTTAAAGCGCTCGTGTCAAGCTCACGCCGCTGCGCACTCAATCCGCGCGCACAGTCTCGCGCGCTCTGTGTGACACAAAAACGGCGCGTTTCTCTCCCCCGTGCGCGCGCGCTCCACCCCTTCAGCTCCTCAACCCAGACGCATCTCCATTCACACACTGTGAGGTATAAAGGAAGCCGAATCGGCTCTTTGTCTTCGTGCGTGGAAAGTGATTTTTATTTCCATTTCTCGACGCCGGGTATGATTTTAAAATAGTTAATGAAAAGAGAGGGTATGTCATTAGCAAGTCATTTTAATAAGCGATTTTATATGCATTTTTTAAAATCATAATAGGGAAAACTTGTGCAGTCGCGCCTAAGGAATTGAAAAATAATTTTAATTTTTTTTTTTTTTTCATTTTACATTATCTACATCAAAAAACATGTTTTTAATGCCGTTTTTCATGTGAGGACAAGAGAAGTTTAAGTTTTTTTTTTTCCTTAAAACTCCTGTGCACGCAATGCTTATTTACAGGGTGAGTCAAAAGACCCAGAACACCATTTTATTTTAGAAACTAAAGGTACAATTATAACTGAATACCCTTGAATGTAAGAAGTCAGTGGGAATATCTATAAGGCTAGAACCTGAAAACGGACGTCATCTTGAAAGCCGCCATATTGGTGCCGGTTTTTCCTACACGATTTGCAGATTTGCAATATCTCTTGTGGTTCAAAAGTTATCAATACAGAAAGTTAAGGCACATTGCTGAAGATTAGGCCTGCATTTCTCTTAAATATATGCATTGAAATACAGTCTGGGAAACAGGTCAGTGACCGAAATGGCCATGGACCAGACATTACAATAGTCACATAGTGTATTTATGCTATTCTAAAGTGAATAGAATGTGTTAGCAGTACCACTTAGTGCAGGAGTGGAACACTATGTATCAGCCTCCAAAGCCTAAACTGTTATACACATCACTCCCTCCATGACATATACAACTTCTTTTATTGTTTTGGAGTTTTTTTCACTTTTGTCACTTTACAATCAACAAAGAAACAGCTGAAACGTGACAGTGTAAAGCAAAAGCACACATTAACAATCACGCATGATGTAGAAGAAAATATAAACTGTGCAGGATGAAATGGAAATGTCTCACTGGCTGCACACAACCAAGAGGGAATGAGACTTAATGAAGAAACACTAATTTCCAGAAATGTGTCCCTCAACCTTAACAAATTTCCTACTTATGCAAGTAGCATGTATAATTTAAAATAATTATTTGGTCTGCAATTACTTTACTACTTGTCATAAAAATATGCTTGACTCAGTGCACATATGATGGTAATGTTGTTGTCAAGACCTCTAGAGTCATGACAAAGCATCAAAAGCAAGACCGGGACACATCAAGACCACGAAATTTAGTGGCTAAAACCTGAGACGCAAGAGGGTCGGGGTTAGAAGCCGGGGGGATAGATGTTTTATAGAGGAAAGTGGTGTTTTGTATATAAAAGATGACACCAAATATTTTTGTTACTTTGTTAAAGACAAAAAAGAAAATCGTTTCTAATTCATTTTACGTTCATTATACAGGACAAATTATTTCTGAACGTACATTTACCCAAATGTTTATTCTTTAGTGAAGTTCTGCAAATAAATTCACTGTGCTTTACATAAGAATATAATTTCAGATTTCGCATACATTGTAAAATGTAGTGAGCTGGCAAAACTGCACGCTTGCGTTCTTAATGTCAGACTATGCCAAATAAAACATTCATTGATCAGATACTGAACAAGAAGAGCAACTTGTTTTTAACTTGGTTTTCACTGTTAGCCATTCTAAGTGTAGATTTTATTTAGGCATGTAGAGAAAGGACTGATTTATTCTGTTTGTATTCTGATTTATTCTGATTTAACGCTGTATTGGCGTTTTGTTTCCGATAGCAATCAGAAAGATAAACGCAGTTTATTATCATTACTACTCACTACAGACCTATTGAACTCTGCTCGACTCCACCTTATCCGAAGACCGACACAAGAAATGTCAGAATGAGTTTGAGACAGGTTTAGGACAGAGACCGCTCGTTTATTGTCTTGAGACTGGATTTGAGTCAAAGGGTTGGTGTTTATGGTTGTTTTGTTTGCACTTTAGCTTAAACATGTCCTACAACACTAACCAGAAGAGATGGGGTTAAAATCAAGAGAAACAATTCTAAGTAATATATCCGCTTAGTCAATAAACAATTAAATGGCCTACCTCTTTAAACTGTACTTGACTCTGTGCACTCGACTGAAGGAGCAGCAATCCTTGTTACAGTTTGGTTGCAAAAAGGAGAGTCTGTAATTCAATAAAGCATGCCAAATTGGTAAACAATCATAAGGAACGTAGTCTTTCATGTAATTTCTGCTAATGTATGGCACTAAGCATGATAATCCAAACGTCTTTTTTTCAGCTGCAAGGCCAAAACCACAAAAGTGAGATCAATCAGATTTCTTAAGAAAATGTACCCATAAGTTTATAAATCTGCATTGTTTTCACTTCCTAATCAATAAAACTGCAAAACCAGACAAGAGGTATAAATATGTTGTAGAAATGGACAGAAAAAAAAGGTTGCTGCAAGTTTTAAAGGCTTAGACCAGGAGGATCAGGCATTTCATAAACCAAGAAGGGTCTGGTGCAGGATGAGCTGGGACTGAACAAAAAGGACCAACACTCGACAAACCAAATGGGTCTGGTACAGGATTAATCAAGGGTCTGGTTTCTTAAAGACTAAGGTTTGTGTGTTCGTGTTCCTATTTCTTCCCTTACCAGGGTCTCCAAAATGACAAAGCCCACTCTGGGATATGGTGCTGGGTCTGTGGCATGTGATATGGACTAGTTGTCCATAAAAAACATATCTAAACAAGCGCTGCACAGAAAACATGGCGCTGACAGGTGCCTTTGACCAGAAATCCTTAAATCAATGCATTACATATGGACATGTGCATTAAGAAAATGAAATAAGCTCTACTCTCTGTCTGAGAAAAGTGTCAATCATTGCAAACTAATTGATTTAAAACAGAATGACTTTCCAGAATCTTCAACACTGCGTCTCAGATAACCTCTTTATAATATCAAATAAATTATTACGCATGATATGGTTAAAAAGGTGTACTATAATAGATAGATAGGGGTGTGTGTGTGTGTGTGTGTGTGTGTGTGTGTGTGTGTGTGTGTGTGTGTGTGTGTGTGTGTGTGTGTGTGTGTGTGGATATATATATAGCATGCAGTTTGGGACTCCTTCCAACCAGACATGTTTATACATTCTAATCATACATTAGTCACTAAAGAGATGGGCTCTAAATTCAGACACTTATTTTTTCCCCAACTGCACTAAACCAAAGCATTTGTTTAACCAATGTAGGAAACTCTTACCCAAAATAACACACAGGTTGACAACTTTTTGAACTGTAAAGTAGACTGACTGCTAACCTCTGGAATATAACCCATGTATAGAAGATAAGAGAGACACGAGCATGGAAATAAACTCTGCATGTATATAAAATGCAGTATTACAGGACATATGAGATGCTTATGGCATATGAATAACGATTCAAGGATATAAAAGTCTTTACTGTCATGAGAACGGTTTGGGTGCAAAACATGACGCTAAAAAGTTAACAATCCTAAAGTTTTAATTATCTTCATCTGTAAAACCCTTGCTTATTCAAGGTCTGAGAAGGTCTTAAATGAAAGAATAGGCTTTTTTAAAGTTGTAAGTAATAAACAATTTGTTAGCAGTGGGCATTTGTGAGCACCAAGATCTCTGCTGCCACACTCAATTTTAATCAATTACCTACATTACATTACATTGCCATCAATACATTGGTCTTACCCATAAAGCTACTACTTGGGTCACAAATAATCCATTTGATGTCTTAAGCTAGTCCATAACATGTACTTTTAAATCTTATGTTGACAAGCTCACATGTAAACAGCTAAAACCTTGGCTTTCTGTATGGAAATGTTTCCTAAAGCACACATGGCAAAGATTGTTAAGGTCTATGGTGAAGTGGTACTTACATCTGTGGTCTCTGTATATCACTCTGCTTTAAGTACAAGTAATTGCAACATGTATCTAAAGGTCTGTTGGTCATGTCTAGGAAATGCATTGGCTTCTTTTCTTTATCTGTAAAGCGCTTACTGGCAATATACATCACAAGAAAAGTTCATGTAAATAATGCCAATTATAAGGCTCTTTCCAGCAACTTAATTATTCTTCAGATACAAACAGTTTATATTGAAAATCAGATTTTAGCTACAGTGCACCAATGACTTGGAACTTGGTCTGCTGTCACAAGAAAATTTGAACGACTTTGAAAGCTATTCATATGATTCTGATTCAGGATTATAATCATTGTATACTGCGCACAAAAACTTTTGGGATATTTCAACGTGTATATGTATGTATGTATGTATGCATGTGTGTGTGTGTGTATATATATATATATATGTATGTGTGTGTGTGTGTGTGTGTGTGTGTGTGTATATGTATATATATGTATATACATACATACGTGTGTGTGT